>PVHT021183672.1:5431131-5455009 GCA_004024745.2 Catagonus wagneri
TAGGAGGACACTGTCCTTGGATGGGGGGCCCCCTCATCCAGGAGGACCTGCTCTCAGACCCTTCCCGTGGCTTCTCCTCTGTGTCTGGGTCTCCTCTTGTGTCTCTTAGGGGGACACTGTCCTCGGATGGAGGGCCCCCTCATCCAGGAGGACCTCCTCTCAGACCCTTCCCGTGGCTTCTCCTCTGTGTCTGGGTCTCCTCTTGTGTCTCTTAGGAGGACCCTGTCCTTGGATGGAGGGCTCCCCCAACTGAAAACAGCCCCCAGCAGCTTCATTTGACCTACGACAGCCACACCGGCTTCAACAGGCATGTGTTTGATGTTGCTTGCACTTCACTTACGTTGTGGGTTTTCAGAGTTAAACTGGGGGTACGGTGGGTGGAGCACTGCGGCCGGGCCTTGTCTGTCCGGCCCGTAGGTCAGAGTCTCGCGTCCGCCCTGGGCCCAAAACCAGGAGCGGCTTTCGCAGCCGGCCGGACTGATGCGGCCGCTGGCGGATGGAGCACTGAGCGGCCGGAGCCGATTTTGCTGTGAGCGGTTTAACCGCAGGCGCGGCCGCCCCGGAGGGCGGGACGCCCCTAGGCCGTCTCGCTGGTGTCCTTCCGCGATGGCCCTGGGTGCGGAGACAAAATGTTTTCCTAAGCAGCCTTTCTTCTCAGCGGGGGGAGAAACTGGGCCTCGAGACCTTAAAAAGGCTTTTCTAAACCGGTTCCCCCCGGTGTCACTGAGCTGCATGTACGTAGAACATTGTATGAGTTTTTAGGACCGCGACGCCGCACACGGCTGTCTGTGCATATCGTGCTCACCCCAGCGTGTCTGGTTAACACGCGTCGCCTCACCTGGTTACAGGTGTTTTTCTTGGGATGACGGCTTTGCAAATCTATTGTCTTAGCCACGTTCAAGTAGACAGTACACTCCCATTAACTGCAGTCTCCGTGAGGTTCGCTCTGTCCCCATGACTTACTTACTTTGTTGCTTTATTTATTACTAATTTATTAATTTATCATTATTATGTATTGTTATATTTATTTAGTTTGTAACCTTTTAACCCCTCGCTTCACCCCCCCCGTGACTACAGCCTCCTGTGTATGTATGAACTCACCTCTTTTTTTTAGATCCCTCGTATATGTGAGATTACAACCTGTTTGTCTTTCTCAGTCTGATTTATTTCACCGAGCATTAAGTCCCTCCAAGTCCTTCCATGTTGTCCCAAATGACAGCATTTCCCCGTTTTTTCTTTTTTCTTTTTTCATGGCCGAATAATATTCCGTCGTGCTGATGTGGTACAAATACACAGTGGAATATTACTCACAAATATACTTACAAATATTTTTTCATTAAAAATGACGAAAGAAGGCCGTTTGCAGCCACACGGATGGACCCAGAGGTGGTTATACTAAGTGAAGCAAGTCAGACAGAGGAAGGCAGACGTCTCGCACGATCACGCACGTGGACTCTAATAAAAAAGGAGACCAAAGAACCTAATTCACAAAAACAGAAATGGACCCGAAGATTCTGAAACCCGACTTAGGGTTACCAAAGGGGAAATGTTGGGGGGAGGGATAAATAGTTTGGGAGTGACATATACACGCTACTGTGTACAGAATATACTATTTATACACCACCATATGCAGAATGTACCGTATATACATTGCTGTATGCAAAATCAGTGGGCCCTACTGTGTAGCTGGGGGGAAATCTCATCACTAGTCTCTGATAGCCTCCGTGGGGAGAGAGTCTGAATCTGATAAACTGTGGATGTGGGGCTATGTACAGCTGATCCACTGTGCCACGTACCTGAAACTAACACGACCTTGGAAGTTACCCATATGCCAATACAATTTATTCTTTAAAAAACAGACCCTGTGGAGCCACTCTGAGCCCTGGAAAAAAACACATGAATCTCAGTCATTTACTGGAAGCCGTGACAGCTAAACAGAAATTCCATTTTCTTTCTTGTTTTGCAGAGGCAGTTCCTGTGTTCAGCCTTACGTGCGGCAGAGCTAAAAGATGGACTCTTCCACTTTTTTTTTTAACTTTAATTTTTTGCGTTTTAGGGTTGGATCCCTGGCCTCGCTCAGTGGGTTCAGGATCCAGGGTCGCCGTGAGCCTGTGGTGTAGGTCGCAGATGTGGCTCGGATCCTGCGTTGCTGGGGCTGGGGCTGTGATGTAGGCTAGAAGCTACAGACCTCTTGCCTGGGAACTTCCGTGTGCTGTGGGTGTAGCCCTAAAAAGATTTTTAAAAAAAGAAGAAAAAAGGAACCTTTGTCAACAAGGTGCTAGCTAACTGTAATAAAATTCTATTTTTACTTCCAAGTCATCTTTTGACAACACTGTCCTTAAAACATTTATTAGGGCTCCTTATTCACTGCTTCTAACAGAACAGTTTCTTTGCTCCATGTTTGTACCTCGCTGTCTACTTCTGCAATGATAAAATATTCATGATTGGAAAGTTCTCTTCAAGGCCAAGGTGACTTCACAGTGTTCCTCACCTCGGCTGCATGAACTAGTCGGTGTATTTTATTTTACAGCTTGGGAATTTTAATTTCTGGAAAACGCTCCCCACTCCCCCAGTGGATTGCTTCAGTTTAACTTTGTTTTCTTTCTCGTGTTACCACGTTGCCATCCGCCATTCTCCAAAAGAAGGCAAGGTGGCCGTGTGATTGTTGGAGGTCCTTGCCCTTGAGCCGTCCTTGAATTCCGCTTTCCCGGTTTCTCACGAGATGGCTCACTGTTTCTCCAGCCGGGGAGCCCAGTGCATCTAGTTTCCTACGCCTTCTTCCTCGGGGAGACCCCTTCCTCTGCGTTATTTCTTCGGTGAACAGGGGCAGAAGAAACAGACATCTTTGATAAGTGTTCAGAGTGTCGGGCGCCCGGAGGCTCCCAGTGACAGGTTTCTGTTTTTCTGCCCCCGACTTTACCTCTTCTCTGGGTGTAGATAAAATTCCTTTGGCTCTTTGATCTCAGAGCTACATCAGGTGATCGCCAGCTGAATGAAAAGTAGAAAGTGGATCTGATCCATCACAGTGAGACTCAGAGGGTGTTGGGGGCTGGAGGGAGAGAGAGGAGGAGGAGGAGGAAGGAATGGGTTGAAAGTGTCATACCAGGGTACAAAAGACGCTCTGATGTCCTCTCGTGTTTATTTTATTGATCTCCTTTTGTACTGGTAGTCGTAGCAGGTTTTTTTTGCGTCTAACCCACAGCAGTTTTTCAGATAGACTTAAGTGCATTTATTTAGCTGGCGTTAATGTATTTATTACAGGAAGAACCTTACGAGGAGGTTACCCTCGTCTTTCTCTTTTCTGAACAGACAGTTACCAACCTGTAGCCATGAACTTGAGAGTTTATTAGTGCTCTTGTATGGTGGGATACATAGGTACTGGGCGGGGATATGCCAGATTTTTCATGGGAAGAATTATGGTACTGATGGTATGTTTTCCAGATCTTTTTTGTTGTTGTTGAGGTATCGTTGAGTTTGCCGTGCTTTAGTTTCAGGTGTATAGCTAAGTGATTCCATTACGTATTCCCATATATTTATTCTTTTCCGTTACAGGTTATCACACGATAATGAGTAGAGTTCCCTGTGCCGTGCAGTCAGTCCTTGTAGTTTATCTCTTTTATATGCAGTAGTGTATATCTTTTAGTCCTTGACGACCGATCAATTTATCCCTCCACCACCCCCATTTCCCCTTTAGCAACTCCAGGTTTGTTTTCTGTGTCTCGTGTTGCTCTTGTCTGGTAGAAGACCTGGAGAGAAAAGGCTGTGATGAAAGAACGCGTGCACCACACTTTGGCACCCTTTCTCTCCCCGTGCGTGTGCGGGATGACTCCCTGGCAGATGTGATGGCCGGTCATCCCGGCTGCGGTTGTGTCAGATTTCTGTTGTCCAGCCCCGGCACCCGGCGTATCATATGCTGTCGAGGTGTGCGAGCTGCCAGGCTCTCTCGTTCGGCTGGGGCGCCGGTCTCGGGTCCTGGGGCCCGCGTGTCTGCTGACGTCGCCTCTCCCTCTGCAGGCACGGGGACGTTCGGGCGCGTGCAGCTGGTCCGGGAGAAGAAGGCCAAGCACTTCTTCGCGCTGAAGGCGATGAGCATCCCGGAAGTCATCCGCCTGAAGCAGGAGCAGCACGTGCACAACGAGAAGTCCGTGCTGAAGGAAGTCAGCCATCCCTTCCTGGTCAAGCTGTGAGTCCTCTCCTCCGGCCCCCACGCTCCCGGGCGGAGGCGGGAGGCAGGAGTCCCCGCGCGGGGCTGGCCGCGGGGCGTTCCTGCTTCTCAGACATCCCGGCTCCCGATCTCTCAGACCTGACGCCGCGAGGACCGCTGACCTCCGGCCGGCCGCGGCCGCGGAGGAAGGCGCCGTTTCCGCGGTTGCCTGCCCCTAGGGCGCCCCTGCCATCTGTAGAGAACCCACCCGCTTCGTTTTTCTGGAACCTCCATCGCCTGCTCGCTTTGCGCACTCTGATGCTATCTCAGGTTCCTCGTTGACATTCACAGAACCCTGCAGTATCCCAGAGCCCAACCTGGACCAAATCGGTCCCTGTCTGTCCCACGCGGTTTCCTAGCAGATGGTGAGGCTGTTTCCTTCTCGCTGCTCCAGCCTCCTTCAGTGTCCCCGTGTGCCCCTCTGGCTTACGAATCCACAGAAGTGTCCCAAGGGGGCTTAGCATCCCCAGCGCCCTGGTAGCCTAGAAACGGTCATTGCAGGCTCTCTGTGGTGCTGCCCTCTGTGGTCCCATCTCGGAAAGTGACCTGCAGTTGAAAATGGCAGCTGCCATCCCCGTTGTCACCCCAGGGCCACCTGTCCCCTGCACCTCTGCCCCGCCTCCCCCACTAAGCTCATCAGCGCCCGTCTTTCCTCTGCGATGCACCTGCCTTGTGCCAAGCCGGGTGCCTTCTTCCGCGGTCTCCATGCACCTTGCATGTCCCCCGGGGCAGGCAGGTACACCTGTCACCCGAACGCCACCAGAGTCGTGTCCCCAAGGGCCTGAAGCTGCGTCTCTCTCGCTCGGACCGGGGACGGGTGTCATGTTGGATGAGTGACCGAAGGGACGCGGTGGACGTCTGGTCTGACTTCCCTTTGCTGGAGCCGGAAGGCAGTCTTGGGCCGACGTGACGGGGTCTGCAGAGTCTCACGCTTTTCGAGTGGGAGTCAGCACTCCTCACCGGTCAGGGCCGAGCGGCCACTCGGCATCCACGTGCATCCCCTTCGGGGAAGAAGAAAAGCTTGTACTTGCGGCGTCTCTTCCGTGAGCTGAAATAAGGGATTCTGGCAGCGGTCGCGGTTAGTTTGCTGGGGTCTTCGGTCAGTATTTTGTAAAGGAGAGGTGGGCTCCTTGGTGTGTGGCCAAGTCATTCTCACGGGCTTCGTAGGATGGTCCTGGGCGGTTACCAAATACAGGCAGTCTTAGACCAAAAACCCAGGGTGTGTCCCAGAGGCTGCTCGGTGGCTGACTTTTCCCGGGAAGACGGGGCACCCCGTGGCCGGATTCTGGTTGGTTCCGGAAATCAAGGCGTGCGACCTGTTACGTGTCCGCCGTGAAACGAGGAGAACACGGAAGAGAAGCCGCCAGAATGCGTGGGGAAGAGGCCAGGGCTGAGACGTTCTCCAGAAGGCACGGGTTGGGAGCAGAGGGAAGAAGAAGCCAGTGGGAGAAGTGCTTGCCAGGGCTGAGAGTGGGCGTGGGGGATGTGGATGCTGCCGAGTGGCTGTGGGACTTCTGAGTTCACCTCGTTCCATCTTTTCTGGGGTCAGGCTCACCCCCCTGGAAGCATAAGCGTCGTACTATAGCAAAGCTTGGGCGAGTCTTCCATTTCTGAGAATTCCACCTTGTTGTGGGTTGAATTCGGTCTCTCCCCGCCCCCTCCCCCACCGCCAAAAAAAAAAAAAAATATGTTGAAGTCCTACCCCCTCCATCTGGGACTGTGTCCGTATTTGGGAATGGGGTCTTGGCAGGTGTAATGAAGACGTTAAGCTGAGGTCTTAGGGGAATAAGCCCCAAGAAATTAACACCCCGTCACCTCCTGGAGTGGGTGGGGGCCAGCCTGGGTGGGTGATGGGTTTCCGGGCTAGAATCCTGGCGCTTTGGGTAGTTCAGAAGGAACAAGGTACATACAGCAGTCAGCAGCACCAACTTGTGTAGCACTGATGATTGTTGTACACCTGTAACTGGAACACAATTCAGTAAGTAGTCAAAAAAATAAAAATGAAAAATAAGAAAAGGGCCAGGAAACTGGAGGCACTTGCCAAACAGAGCTTGAGTCCCATACCTCTGCTTTCTTCAGCCCCGACCGCTGAGCAGAGGGACTCCTCGTCAGGTGTGATGGATTGCTGAATCCCGAAGGACACTCATTCTGTATTCTGATGTTCCTCGCTTTCAGATAAGAACCCAAATCGTTTCTGTCCCCAGGGCCATAAAGTCCTAGTTTCGGTGGGGTGGAGTTTGAGCCCAGGTCATCTTTTTCTCTTGAAGGCGCGTGGTTTCTCTGGACCGCGGCGGCTCCGTACTCCGACAGTTTCTCGGCCGCCCTGACGTTCCAGCTGCTCGTGCAGCTCACTGGTGCAGGATGCACTTGAACGCGGTCTGTTTAATACATCGAGTTTCATGAGGAGTGTGGCCGCGAGGCAGGAATTTTTCCTTGTCGAGTAGTTTACAAAGTTGACCCTCTGTGTATCTGTGTCCTAATCTGTTCTGAGGACCCCAGTCAGCTTGGATCGGGACCTACCTCCTTTTGTGCTCGTCCTGTCTTTAAAGACCTCATCCTCACACAGTTCCATGCTGAGGGCCTGGGGTTTGGGCTTCGGCATAAAGATGTGCAGGGAACACAACTCAGCCCACAACACCTACTTGGCAACTTAAAACTTTTCAACGCCCGAGAGTCAGGATGTGTAGCCTTTGGATGTTTTCTCTGTGTGTTCTCACTCAGTGCTTGAAAAGTGAGTTAAAGTTAATCTAGCAGGAGTTCCCGCTGTGGCTCAGCAGGTTAAGAACCTGACTGCCATCCATGAGGCTGCAGCTTTGATCCCTGCTCTCGCTCAGTGGGTTAAGGATCCGGTGTTGCCTTGAGCTATGGTGTAGGTCGCAGACGTGGCTGGGATCTGACGTTGCCGTGGCTGTGGTGTAGACCGGCAGCTACAGCTCTGACTCGCCCCCTAGCCTGGGAACCTCCGTATGCTGCAGGTGCGGCTGTAAAAAGAAAAAAAAAATTTTTGATCTAGTGTAAGGAGGGCTCCTGAAACGCCTCATACGTGGCACAGGAGAGCGTGCTTTATCTGGCCAGCCCCGCGTGCCGCAGAAGTGGGGTGCCCGTGGCCATGGGGAGACACTCACAATTTACGGGCAGTGAACCATGGGTGAGGCAGCTGTTGCATCTGCCCAGCTGTGCCATTTCTCTTGGACGCGAATTGCTCCGTGCACACCTGTGTTCCACGCTGTGCACAGATGTCTAGTGACCTTTGCTTGCATTTCAGCGAGGCTGCGTTGGAACATACTGATGACGCCGCACAGAGACGTGGGAGTCCCACTCAAATGCTTTGGCATGTCTGCCCTCGGCGTTACCAGTGCTCGGCATTTGAAGTGCCTGCTCCTGGCTGTACTGTGGAAAGGAAGCCAAGGCCTTCGTCATATACCCGGGGAAGATGGCATTCTGTTGTGGGCCAAATTACGTGTTCCCAACGCCAGCGCAGCCAGCGTGAGATCATTTTAGAGGGGCTGAGTCGGGCCCCGTGCAGGCTGCAGAAGAACGTGAGAGTCAGGGTCGCCCAGGGGGAAGTCTGGTCTGGGTCCTGCCCCAAGGCCGTGGCCCCGTGGTCTTCTCCTCACCCTTTAGGACACTGCTGGCGTCTTAGAGCTGTCGGGGTGCTGGGCAGCATTCCCGGCTTCACAGCTCTGACACCGGGGGCTGGGAGTTCTCTGTGGTGGTGGTTCTTCTGTGTTGTGTAGGACGGGTACTGGCGGTCTCCCTGGTCTCGGCCCGCCCCGGGCCAGTAGTGCTGCCCCAATGTGACGGCAGAAAAATGTCTCCAGACAGTGACAAGAAGTGCCCTAGGAAGGGGGAGTAGTCCTGACTACACACCATTCCCGTAGATGAGATAGACGGACGGTAGCCGGCTGCTGGCTGGCTGGTAAATAGACTGGACGGATGGTTGAGTAGATGGGTAGGTAGAGGGACAGACAGACATACAGAAGGATGGATGGATGGATGGTTGGATGGATAGACAGACCGACGGATGGATGGATGGATGGATGGGTGGATGGATAGACGGATGGATGGGTGGATGATGGATGGGTGGGTGGGTAAATGGATGGATGGGTGGATGGATGGATAGACAGACAGATGGATGGATGGTTAGATGGATGGATGGATGGATAGGAGATGGATATAAATAGATGATAGGTGTATATATATATATATAAACACACACATATATGATAGATACATGGATGGATAGATTAGATAGGAAGGTAAGTAGATAGAAGGTAAATAGATGAGTGGGTGCATTGATGAATGGATTACAGATAGATAGATATAGAAATAGGTAGTTAGACTGGTGGGTGGATAGAGTGATATTAAGATGGATGGATGCATGGATGGATGGATGGATAGACAGACAGATGGATGGATGGATAGATAGCCCGATGGATGGATGGATGGATGGATGGATGGGAAATAGATATAAATAGATGATAGGTGTGTGTGTGTGTGTATATATATGTGTATATATATATATGTATATGTATATATATACACATATATTATAGATATATGGATGGATAGATTAGATAGATAAGTAGATGGTAAATAGATGAGTGGATGGATTGATGAATAGATTATAGATAGATATAGAAATAGGTAGTTAGACTGGTAGGTGGATAGAGTGATGTTAGGATGGATGGATGATGGATGGATGGATGGATGGATGATGGAAGGAAGGAAGCCAGGATGGTTAGATAGCTCAATGACACAGAAATAAAATAGATGATATAGGTTAGACAGATGATATAGAAATAGGTTGATAAATAGATTGATGGATGGATGCTTGGATGGAGGGGTGGATACGCGAGATAGGTGGGGACACAGTCTGCAGGGTAGTCACCTCCTGCCAGCGTCCAGCTTCCTCCTGCCCCATCGTGGTAGCTCCTCACGCTCGCCCAGGCTGCTCCTTCTGACCCTTTTCCTGGCCCATCCCAGTGCTTCCTTCTAGACCTTCGCAAGTCGAGATCCCAGACCAGTCCCAGACCTCCCATGCAGCTCAGCTGTTTGCTCTGCAGAGAAGCCACCAGCCAGACGTGGGCTGAGACAGGCACCCACCCTCCTGGATGCCTCTCATACCCCCACCAGGTACCCCCAGAAGCAATAATCTGGAACACCTGGATTTGAAATAAAATTCTAATGAAATTGTTAATTCAGAGAAATCATGTTAAGCCAGGGACTAGCTGGAAAAAAATGTAGTGTGATAGTCAAAGACCATGTAAGAAATACACACAGTCTAGTTGTTATGTGTTGGCTGTTGGGTGTCAGGCTAACCCCTTTCATACGTATGTAATCAAGAAGGAATTGATTCATGTGACTTTAGGGGGCAGTGAATCTGGAATCCATGGCTGGTAATTCCAGTTAAGAGTTGGTGTTGCAGTCTTGAGTCTGAATTCTGCAGAAAAGCCCAGGAAGCTGAATTTCTGTATGAGAGTTTAATCTAGATGCCAAATTCCTTCTTCCTTGGGAACCCTTGCTTCTTGACTCTTCAGGCCTTCAACTGATTGGATGAGGCCCACCCATGTGATGGCAGGTCATCTGCTTCCCTTAAAGTCATCTAATGGCAGGATGCTAGTCACATCAAGATGTGTAGAATTCTGCAGAAAAGTCCAGGAAGCTGGACACTCAGGCAGGATTCCTGTATGACAGCTCAGTCTCCATGCCAAATTCCTTCTTCCTTGGGAAACCACGCGTCTTGGCTCTTGAGACCTTCAAGTGATTAGATGCGGCCCACCCGTGTGGCAGAGGGTCATCATCTGCTTCTCTTTTTTTTTTTTTTTGTCTTTTTGCCTTTATGTAGAGCCGGACCTGCGGCATATGGAGGTTCCCAGGCCAGGGGTCTAACAGGAGCTGTAGCCGCCGGCCTTCGCCACAGCCACAGCAACGCGGTATCCGAGCTGCGTCTGCGACCTACACCACAGCTCACGGCAACACCGGATCCTTAACCCACTGAGCAAGGCCAGGATCGAACCCACAACCTCATGGTTCCTAGTCGGATTCGTTAACCACTGAGCCACGAAGGGAACTCCATCATCTGCTTCTCTTAAAGTCAACTCGCAATAGATGTTAGTTACATCAAAACGTGTCTCTTCACAGCGACATGTAGCTGTATGTTTGACTTCATCTGGCCTAGTCAAGGCGAGACCGAAAATTAACCATCACAGTGGGCCATAGCCAATGAACTTGAGAGAGAGACCGGGGCCGTTCTGTCCCTGTGATGGTGTCTATCACCAGGCAGGCTGATGAAGCGAGCCCTCCTGAGTAGAACTACAGTCCAGAATCTAAGCCATGGCTGGGCCAGAAATGCCATCGGACGCCTGACTCCTGGCTACAGTCTTCGAGAAAAGCTTTCTAGTGGAGCTTGTGTAGATTCCTTAATGTGTTCTGTCGGTGTCACTTGGTGGGTGTGTTTTATTATCTTTTATTCTCTGGGGTGTTCCTGTTTTCTTACTCTGGGCGCCATCTTTCAGGCTCTCTTAAATTTCCCTTTGATGGACGAGAGTTGATCCTTTCATCACCTTCTAATCGGTAACATGTTCTCAGTGTCATGTTTTGCCTGATTTTGCTGTTGCCTTTTTTTTTTTAAGGTCCACACCTACGGCATATGGAATTCCTGGGCTAGGGGTCCAATCAGAGCTGTAGGCGCTGGCCTACACCACAGCCATGCCAGATCCCAGCGGCATCTGTGACCTACACCGCAGCTCATGGCAATGCCAGATCTCCTTTAACCCACTGAGCGAGGCCTGGGATCGAACCCGCATCCTGATGGATACTAGTCAAGTTCTTAACCTGCTGAGCCCACAGCGGGAACTCTGCTGCTGTTCTTCTTATAAAGCTGTGGGCTTGGTAGTTCCCGGGCAGCTCGAATGTGCCCGCACAAGGTAATGGACAAGAGAAAAGGGCTGATTCCTCAAATGAGACAGGGGTCATCTGTTCTGAGTACTTAGCTGTTGTGCATGAAGAATGTCACCTGCCACACCGGTGAACAAAGCACGGTGCGGCTCTCATGCCCTCAGCCACCGCGGCTGCCCTTGAGCGTGCATGCTGAGGACTCGGGATGGGAAAGAACAGGACACAGGCCCTAGATGCCCAAGGTGCATTTCAGGGGACTGATTGCCATGAGCCTGGATGCTTTGCATCTTCCCATACGGAGAAAGGTGCTCAGTTTTTTCACTGGAGATGGCTGGTTTTCTTTAGGAGTAATCGTTGGTGTTTTGACTCTCTGGTTTTTGGTTGTTGTTGTTGTTTGCAAAAACTCATATATTCCAGCTCATCTCTTTGGAGCAGACCCTCAGAGCTATCAGCAAGTCTGCCGAATAAAACATAACTCTCAGCTGTTCGGGTTGTGTATGTTTTTCAGCTGATGCTGTTTTCCTCCACTTTGACTGCCTCCTCCTCCATCATCAGACTCTGCTTCTGCTTCTCACCCCCGCCCCATCTCATTCCTCTTTCATTTCTGGTTTGCCGTAACGATGCCAGGTTTTGGTTTGTTTGGTTTTGGTTGTCGTCGATAAGGAGAACACGCCTAATCTCTTGACCGTCCTTGTTAATGGTGGCCGTCGTGCTAAAGGCGCTAGGGTTGTTCTTCTTTATTGATGACTCCTTGTGTTAAATGTGAGCGTGTGTTTTCATGAACTCGGGAGACAGAGCTGGGAAACCTTTATCCAAGCCACGCTCTTGTGAGCTGGTGAGAGGGTCTCCTTCTTGGAGACTGCTTCCAATCAGCGGTCCCCACGTGGTTGCCATTCTCGGGGGAGCAAGTTGGAAACGTTGAAGGTGTCGCTTCCCTGGTGTCATGCACAGGCCCACGCGCAGTGCGGCCAGTTAGTTACACTGCGTGTTGCCAGATGAGGGGTGGGGTTGGGGGGATGAGGGAGCCGGGGTGAGGCTTTCTCTGCACAAGGATGAGGTCGGACCGCCGTAACCAGCTGCCTGGCGGCCGCTGTTGGAGTTCCTTCTCCGGACGTGTTATAGGTATGCCTGGCTGCCCTCCTTGGGGTAGAGACAGAGTCGAGTTTCCAGTACAGATCTTACCAACCCTGGCGCAGGGTTTTGCTTTAGCAGGGCTGCTGGTGGACCGACAGCCCTGGCTCGTGATTGGCAGTCTCCATCCGCCTCTGCCTCTTGATGCCCTTGCAGGTCTTGGACCTTGAGTCTGTCGAAGTCACACCTTCAGCATTTGTCAGCCTCTTGACCCTGGGGGCTGGATGACCCTCGGATGTGGGGCGTCCCCTGCGCTTGTCTGCTGTGGAACGTCATTCCTGGTTCTCCATCCACCAGATGCCGGTAGCTGGGCCTTTCCCAGGCGTGACCGACACCGGTGTCTCCAGGCCAGCTGTCCTCTGTGGGCGCACAGTGACCCCGGTTGATAACGCGCCTGTGACGGAGGCACAAGCAGAGATCACGGGGGCGTGGGGTCCGTTCCCCTTTTCTTGTCCAGCCCCCGTGCCGTGAGTTCCAGCCTTCGGTCCTCATGCTGAGTCTGTGGACGTAACCGTGGTCCCAAGAGCCGTGGCTCCCATCATAGAGTTAAGCTCCAGTGGGTGGCCTTGGTCGGCAGGCAGCGTTCTGCCCGCACATCTGGGAAGAAAGATCTCAGGAGTCTGTCACCCACGGCGCACAGCTTTCTGGCGAAGTGACCGCTTGGATCTGCGCTTAGAGGAATTCTGGGGCGGACGAGCACGTAGACTCAAGGAAAGCTCTTCATTCCCGCACGCCGGGCTTGCGTCTGGTCTGCGTCTCGTTGGCCTGTGGACGGGTAGTTAGTAAAACTGTCCCTTTGGAGGGAAGGACACCCCCTGACCTCCCTTGCCCCCTCTGCCCTTGCATTTAAAAAGCAAAAGTCTAAAAATAGCTCTTGTTCCTCTTTGCATCGTTGCCTGCAAGGGACAAAAGGGACAGAAAGAGCACAGCTACCTACCAGTGCCTGGTTCCGGTACTTTGTCCCCAAACAGTGGAAGGGCAAGGGGGAACGCTGAGAAAAAGGAGCAGGCAGTTCCCCAGGAGGTAGCTGCGGGCAGGGCTGGTCACGAGGGAACCGGCAGGCCTGGGGGCGGCCGTGTGGGGCCAAGGCCAAGTGCCTGCTTCAGCAGAATCTCACAGAAGGAGAAGCGGGGGACCCCTGAGGACAGCAGCAGGGAGCTCATGGGCAAGAGGGAAGGGAAACACAGAGTGCAGGTGACCCTGAGGGAGGGCTGCTTGCCATGGAGCCAGTTGGGAAACTGGAAGGAATGTTCCAGAACCTCACGTTGCCCAGGGCGATGGGGCTCCAGAGGGTACCTTGACGCAGTTGGTTTTTCATTGTCTTCTTCTGGTGGCTGAAGTTTGACTTCCCTGCAGCGCCTGGTGAAACGAGGACCAACCTGAAGTGAGTTATCTCCAAATGAGTGGGCCGACTTTGAGTTCTTTAAAACGCCGGGGGGTAGGTGCTCCCTGCAGACGCTGCAGGTAAAAGGCAGTGATGCAAGTGAAAGAGAGGCGTTCCCCTTGTGGCTAGCGGCTTACAAACCCGACTAGTATCCGCAGCGATGCGGGTTCAGTCCCTGGCCCTGCTCAGTGGGTTAAGGATCCGGCGTTGCCGTGAGCTGTGGTGTAGGTTGCGGACGTGGCTCAGATCCAGTGTTGCTGTGGCTGTAAACTGGCAGCTGCAGCTCCGATCCGACCCCTAGCCTGAGAGCTTTCATGTGGTGCAAGTGCTTCTTGGAGCTCAGAGCTGAGGTCTGTGGCTATGTGCTCCTAGTTGTTGTAAACAGCAGCCGATTTTGGCTGTTGGTGAAATCACAGATGAATCCCTGTGCTTATTGAAGCAGCACACGGAGTTTCCATATGGAGTTTCCCTATGCAGCATATGCATGTGGAGCATACGGCAACGCCGGACCCTGAGCGAGGCCAGGGCCTGCGTCCTCATGGGTGCTGGTCAGATTCGTTTCTGCTGAGGCACGACGGGAACTGCACACTTTTCACTTCTCATTTTTTGATTGTGGTGAAACGGGCCATGGATGTGCCATCGTAGCCGGTTGTTAAGTGCATAGCCCCGTGGCTTTCGGTACATTGTTGTACGATCATCGCCACCGTTGTCTCCAGAGCTTTTTTGTCTTGTGAAACTGAAACTCCGTCCCCGTGAAGCACCTACTCCTCACTTCCCGTCCTCAGCCCCCGGCCCCACCCTCCACTCTCTGTTTCTGTGAATGTGACAGCTCTAGGGACCTCCTCTAAGTGGAATCCTACATTGTGCATCCTGGGTCTGGCTTCTCTCCCTGAGCGTCGTGTGTTCAAGGTTTATCTGTGTGGTGGCCTGTGTCAGACAGAGCTCCGCTCCTTTTCACGGCTGCATAATATTCCATCGTGTGGATGGACCCCATGCTGTGTGTCCATCTCTGCATCTGTTTGTTCATCCATCCACCCATCCATCATCTCTCTGTCCATCCATCATCTCCCCATCCGTCCGTCCGTCCGTCCATCCATCCACCCATCCATGCATCCATCCATCATCTACCCATCCATCCATGGACATTCAGGTTGCCTCTCCTGCTTGACTGCTATAATAAAACAGCTGTGTTCACATGGGTGTACAGCGTCTGACTACCTTTAAGTCCTTGAGGAGCGCATTTTCAGTGTCTAGCCTTCTTCCTGCTTGTGGAGATCCTTAAGCATTTTCTCTTGTGTGTGTTTCTTTTTCTGTCCCCGTCCCCTTCTTCTTCTCCTTCTCCTCTTTGCCTCGTTTGCCTTCTTTTCTTCCTTCTGTCCTCTGAGCTCGTCAGGTCATCACGTGGACACCTTCCATCCTTTTGTTCTGTGCTTAAAGAGCTCCGTGTGTGCGCACGCGACGGTCTGGCATCCTGCAGCATATTATACGGGCTTTTGCGCCTCTCCCTGTTTGTAAGTCAGCTTCGTAATGGTCCTCCTTGCATGTTCTGGGCTGGACTCGTTCCAGGTTGCAGGGTGGGGGTGAGAGGACCAGAGAGTGGTGGCCGTTGATGTAGGGGACGGATGCGTGTGGATCTGGGCACTTCCCGCCCCCCCCCCCGCCAGCCCCCAAGCTGGGCGCGTGATCACGCTCACTCTGCACCTGAGACGCAAGGCTCCCAAGCTCTGCTCCTTCCGCGCTTGGCTGACCCGTCCAGCTGGCTCCTGGCCCTTCTGCCCGAATGCCTCACGGGTGCCTCGGGGTCCTCAAGTCCAAAAATGAATTCTTGACCTTTCTCCTTGCCCCTGCCTCCAGCCGGCTCCCGGGGCCCAGCTGGCGCCAGTTTTCATTCTCTTTTCTTCTGTATTCAGTCTAACCAAGGCTCTGGCCCTTTCCTTTCTTTCTTTCAATTCTTGGAACTACAGTTGATGTACAGTGTTGGGTCAGGGTCAGGTGTTCAGCAAAGCCAATCAGGTGACGGACATTTATTACCTCCCATCCTGGTCCATCCCAGGAGACTGGGCAGAGTCCCCTGTGCTGGACAGCAGGACCTCTTTGCTCATCCGTTCTCAGTGTCAGAGTTTGCATCTACTGACCCCAATTCCCCGTCCCTCCCACTCCCCGCCCACCTTGACAGCCACACGACTGTTGTCCATGGCCACAAGTCTGTGTCTGTTCTGTAGAAGATTCACGTATGCCATGTTTGAGGTTCAGCCGTAGAAGGGAATGAAGTCATGCCATGTGCAGCAGCATGGATGGACAGAGATTCTCCTACTAAGTGACGTCAGGCAGGCAGGGACTTCAGATATCATAGGTGTCTTTTCTTAGGTTAATGAGGTGACTTTTGGAAACCCTCCCCGGTCCCCTAAGGATGGGGATGGTTGCCAAGAAAACCAGTCCTTGGGGGGTTGAAACTGTCAGCCCAGCCCTGACCTTGGGGAGGGGACAGGGGCCGCAGGTTGAGCTCAGTCCCCAAGGACCCAGGAGGTAACGGGTCTGTGGAATGCAGCCTCAAAACCCCAAAACGATAGCGTCCAGAGAGCTTCCGGGTTGGTGAACACGTGGAGAGGGGGGCAGAGTGGCCCCCAAGTGGGTGCGGGAGAGCCCCCCCCCGCACCTTGCCCCCTGCACCCCGCCCGTCCGGCCGTCCCTGAGCCGTGTCCTTTTGTGATGAACAGGTGATGTAGCGCACAGATGCTGCTGTGCTCTGTGAGCCGTGCTAGCCAGGTCATCGAAAAACCCAGCGAGGGGGCTGTTGCCTTCCAGCTGGAGCCGGGCGGCCAGCAGCACGGGTGACCGCCTGAACTCGCCGTGGGGTCTGACGCGCGGGACGGACGGTCTTCTGGGGCCGGCCCCTGACCCGCGGGATCTGATGCAAACTCCGGGTGGATGGCGTCAGCGCTGGGTCAGCTGCGTGGCCGGAAACGCAGCTGGTGGCCGAGCGTGGCTGGTGCGGTGTGGGAGGGGACAACCCCAGCCGCTGCAGTTAGTGCCCATTGTAGACCCTGAAGCCTCTTTCCTTCGTGGGTCAGCCTGCCCGGGGATGACAGCGCAGTGCCCCCGGCAGCCAGGCGGCCGGGACAGACTCTGACCCGAGGCTGTCCTGCCCGCATCACCTGCTCTCTACCTGCACTCTGTTTAGGGACCCACACGTTCCCCCGTGCCTGCTTAACCCTGCTTTCTCTCACTCCTCGGTTGTGTCCTCCTGTCCCTGGCTGTGAATTATCTGATGCCCCTCGGGGGCGAAGGGACTTGCCTTGCAAGCTGGTGACGCCTTGTTGCCTGGAGCTGAGAACCGATCCGGGCAGATGCTTGTCCTGGGGCTGGGGTAGCTACGGGAGCTGTGCGGACAGCGGCTTCACCCGTGAGGCAGCTGCAGCAAAGAGACTCAGTCCTGATACTGAAACCTCAACACGTGATGCTCGTATCTGCATGTGTCTGAACTGATATCTGTCTGCCGTCTCCATTGCGTTGGTCTCTAGCAGATCTTAACATCGGTCCATGGGCAGGTGCTGGCATCCTTCCATCTCTAGCACGTCTCAGCGTGTGTCCGTCTGTACAGGCGCCCTCACCCCACCTCGGGGTAGGTCTTGTCTTAAGGTAATCTGTTCATAGGTAGCTTTGGTCTTCTTGTACATATAGATGTATCTTTTTAAAAAATATATTTTGCATATATTATCTATCTATATCTTTTGCTTTTTAGGGCCACACCTGCAGCATAGGGAAGTTCCCAGGCGAGGGGTCGAATGGGAGCTTTGCATCGGTCCATAACACGGATAATGGCCTCATCTACTGAGGGCTGTATCTTTTTCTTTTTTTTAAATGATAGTCTATTTTTCTCTTCGAATCCCTGTAGCTGTATCTTAAGACATCCATGAAATCTCAACATCAGTGCACACCCAGATGCTGGCATCTGTCCATTTATAGGAGCATCCAGACAGCTCCCTAGGGCTGTATCTTCTTAAAAAACAGTATTCTGTTTATAGGTTTGTTTTTCTCTCTGAATACCTATAGATGTATCCTTTCTTAAAACAACTTGTCAGTACATTTTTAAAATACAGTTGAGATACACTGTTGCGCCAGTTTCTGCAGTAGCAGCAGCAAAGCGCCCCACCCGCACATATGTACACATTCCCTTTCTTGTATGATCGGCCATCGTACTCTCTCCCAGTCCAGGAACAGGTGTATCTTTACACGCGTCTAGCACGTCTTGACATCAGTGCAGACCCACACGGTCCACCTATACG
This sequence comes from Catagonus wagneri, assembly GCA_004024745.2. NCBI lineage: Eukaryota > Metazoa > Chordata > Mammalia > Artiodactyla > Tayassuidae > Catagonus > Catagonus wagneri. Next base: position 5,449,037 of record PVHT021183672.1, read on the forward strand.
CGTATCTTCATGTCTTCCTCGGGGTGTAACTTGTTTTAAAATGGCAATGTGTTTATAGGTTGATTTTTTTTCTCCTCACACCTAGAGATGTATCTTAATGTGCACCTGTCCCCATAGCGTTGATGCCCACGACATCTTGACATCGGTCCTTACATTGATGCTGGCATCTGTCCATCTATATGCACGTGTTCACATCTAGCAAGGGGTGTCTCTCTTTTTTAAAAGAATCTGCTTACAGGTTGATTTTCGTCTCCCCATGTCTAGAGATGTATCTTAACGTGCCCCTGTCGCCATGACGTGAATAAGATGCGGTACATCTTAACGTAGGTCCATACCCAGTTTGCAGCCTCTGTCCGTCCGCATACCCCAGTGTCTACCTGTCGATACGTCCTAACCTTTCTGAGCAGGTAACCCAGCCCCCGTCTCCGCCACACGGATCCGTACCGCTGTCCCAGCCTCCGTCAGAGCCACACCCAGCCTGGCTCTCAGCCCCGCGGTGTCCCCGCAGGTTCTGGACGGGCCACGACGACCGCTTCCTGTACATGCTGATGGAGTTCGTGCCGGGCGGCGAGCTCTTCAGCTACCTGCGCAACCGCGGCCGCTTCTCCGCCGCCACCGGGCTCTTCTACTCGGCGGAGATCGTGTGTGCCATCGAGTACCTGCACGCCAAGGAGATCGTCTACCGGGACCTCAAGCCGGAAAACATCCTGCTGGACAGGGACGGGCACATCAAGCTCACCGATTTCGGGTTCGCCAAGAAACTGGGGGACAAGTAAGTCGTGCCCCCCTCCCCGCCCGCCCCTGCCCTGCCTCTGGCCGCCGCCGCTCCGTCCTGTTCTGGGCGTTAAGTGACATCATGTGGTATTTGTCTTTCACTATCTGATGTCACTGAGCATGAGCATCTCTGGGTCCATCTTTGTGGCTGCAGGTGGCATTATTTCTTCTTCATGGCTGAGTAATATTCCATCGTACGTAGGTACCACTGTTGTCTGTCTTTCTCTTTTCATGGCTGCATCTGCGACATAAGGGGGTTCCCAGGCTAGGGGTCTAGCAGGAGCTGTCGCTGCCGGTCTACACCACAGCCACAGCCACGCCGGATCCGAGCCACGTCTGCGACCTACACCGCAGCTCACGGCAACGCCACATCCTTCACCCACTGAGTGGAAGCAGAGATCGAATCTGAATCCTCACAGACGACTGTATCGGCTTCTTAACCTGTGGAGCCACAGCAGAAACTGCTCTGGATCCAGTCCTCTGTTGATGGACGCCTAGGTTGCTTCCATGTCTTGGCTGTTGTGAGTAGTGCTGCGGTGAATACTGGGGGGCACGTATCTTTTTGAATTAGATTTTTTTTTTCCACATGGGGAGTATACGCCCGGGAGTGGGATTTCAGGATCGTATGCTACTTCTATTTTTAGTTTTTTTTTCCCTCTCCCTTTTTCCTTTTTTTCACAGCCACACCTGTGGTTGAGAATGCAGCTTGGAGCTGGCCACGCCGTGGCTGCGGCGTAAGCCTGCAGCTCTAGCTCCGATTTGAGCCCTAGCCCGGAACTTGCCTTTGCCACAGGCGCAGCCATAAAAGGGGGAAAAAAATCTTACATAGTTTATTGTAAAAATACTTTTTGGATTTTTTTTTCCCTGCGAAGCCTGAAGGCTCCGTTTAACTGGGGAACAGCGTTTATCAGCAACGTCTATCCTTAGATTTTCTAAGGCTTCGCAATGGACAGCATTCAGCAGAAGTGAGACTGGTGCCCTTGCAAAGCTGTGCTGTTGAATTGTTGAATTTGTACGAGTCGTTTAGTCTGAGAGAGCGTATTCTTTCCTTTAGGATCGTCGCAGCCTTTAATATAGAGGATAAAAGAATAATTGCTGACATTTTCAGTCCTGTGTACTTCAGCCAGGAGAACCTGTTACATGAAGCACTCGAGGCTTCTCTCGAGTCTAAAGGTCTGGGTAGAATGCAGCTCTAGATTTATTTTATTTTATGTATGGTCACACCTGCAGCATATGGAAGGTCCTGGGCCGGGGACTGAATCCGAGCTGCTGCTGCCGTGCACACCACAGCCTTGACGATGCTGGATCCTTTAACGCACTGCACCGGGCTGGGGATTGAACCCCTACGTTACGGCAGCCTGAGCTGCTGCACTCGGGTTCTTAACCCACTGTGCCACGGCGGGAGCTCCTTGGTTCTAGATTTTTTTTTAATTTAATGATTTTAATTTTTTTCCATGATAGCTGGTTTACAGTGTTCTGTCAGTTTCCTACTGTACAGCAAAGTGACCCAATCACACATACATATGTGCAGTCTTTTTCTCACATTATCCTCTATCATTGTCCGTAGTAAGTGTCTAGATAGGGTTCACTCAGTTCTATATTTTGATTCCAAAGAAATGAGTGACATCTAAGTGACTGAGGCAGGACATAAAACTTCCTTTTTTTTTTGACACGTGGGCGGTGTCTCTGCCTTCATGTCACACGTGTGTTTTCTAGGTTTTTGGTTTGTTTTTATTTTTTTTGTTGGGGCGGCGGTTATTTTGCTGTGTTTTTTTGGTGGTGGTTATCGATGTTGTTTTAACCCCTGATACAACATAAGCTCCCCCCCCCGTTTCCCCACTGCCCACCTACAACCAGGCATTAAATAGAGACGGCCAGACAGAGCAGGGGACAGACACCCTGGCCTCTGCTTTCTCTTTTTTTAATTTATGATTGAAGTATACTTCATTTGTAATGTGTTGGTCTCTGCCGTGCGGCAGAGTAACTCACCTGTGCATCGATGCATGCTTTTTCATTTGCTTTTCCGTTATGCTTTGTCCTCGGACGCGGCGCTCTCCTGGAGCGTCTTGATGGTGATCCGTCCTATAGACGAGCGTTCTCATCTGCTAATCCCAAACTCTCACAGCATCCCCTCACCCCCCATGCACTTTTTGTTTTTTAATTATCTGCAACACTGGGTAAAGAGTGATATGGTCACACCCTCCCAGACAGACATTCCTTTTCATAGTCTTGTCCGTCTTGACCTGTCCTAGAGTACTGATGGTAGTTCCCTGCCCCGCACAGCAGCATCTTGCTGTTTACCCATCCTACATATGCTACTTTGCATCTGTTAACCCCAAACTCCCCCTCCATCCCACCCCGCCCCGCCCCTGGCAACCCCACGTCTGTTGTCCGTGCTCGTGTGGGCTCTGCCTTTTCTGACGTCGTCACGGCTTCAGATAATAACTGGCAATCCTGCAGGCTTCCACTTCCAGGGACCAGGATGTCTGTTTCGTTCCTCCGGACAGTTGCAGCGGTTTACGCTCCTGAAATCGCCTGTCTCTAAAGCAGTACTGGCCAGCGTGCCTCCAAGGCAGGCCTGGTGTCGCATTCCCCATTTCCAAGGAGCCGCAGTGCCGAAGAGAAGCAGGTGTAGCTCATTTGATGCACGGGGTCAGTGTGACTCATTATACCCCATGGGGGTCGTTTTAGCGTGTCCTCGGTTTCAGCCTTGAGACGTCACATGAGTTCTTGCTACTAAAGTTTGAATATTCCAGGTGCCTTTCATTTTTACAGGGCTTCTCAGTCGGATGCTAAACGTTCATGAGAACCACTTGGTCTGTACTTAGCGTCCCTAGTACTTAGAGTTGGGAAAAAACTTGACTCGCGCGCCCGAGATCTCCACAAATAGTTTTTCTTTTTTCTTTTTCCCAGCACTGCATCAGGGCCATGTTGTTCCATTTCAGTCCACATCCCTTAAAATTGATGTAATTCATTCCAGTTAGATCGGCTTTGCTTCCTCTGTGCGTCTCAGTGACTCAAGATGCCCTGTGTCGCCGAGGGGTTCCCATAGGGGACGTAGAAAATTCACCTGTGGTGTCGCGGTCCATGACGAGGTGGGGTTGGGGCGGGTGAGAACTGTATCCTCCTGGTGTAGAAACACCTGCATTGATGGGAAATGATTTGGGGCACAGTTTTACATGAAATGACTCGTATCTGCTGGTTTTTAGAAAGGAGCCGCCCTGTGATCAGTTTTATGATGCGAATAAATTCATCTCGTTTTTCCTTGTAGGATTTCACCTGTTGCGTGGCTCAGAATAAAAGGCAGGGTGCTTTTACGTATTCTTTAGAGATTGGTTTTATCACATTGGTGCTGCTCCCTGCTGGCAGCACGTGGTATATGGCCCACCTGGTTTTTGTGTTGTGTTGTTTTGTGTTGTTTTTTTGGCCACACCTTTGACATATGGAGGTTCCCAGGCTAAGCAAGAGTCAAATCGGAGCTGCAGCTGCAGGCCTGTGGCACAGCCACATTCATGGCAGCACCGGATCCAAGCCACCGTCTGCGACCTGTGCTTTAGCTTGTGGCAACACCCGATCCTTAACCTACTAAGCGAGGCCAGGGATGGAACGCACATCCTCATGGGTACCATGTTGGATCTTAAGCCACTGAGCGACAGTAGGATTTTTTTTTTGTCTTTTTAGGGCTGCCCCCTAAATACACCGAACCTGCAAGTCATACGCCGTAGCGTGGCATATAGAGGCTCCCAGACTACGGATCACATCAGGTTCACACCACAGGCTCGGCAACACGGGATCCGAGCCTCATGTGGGACCTACACCACAGCTCACGGCCACACTGGATCCTTAACCCACTGAGCGAGGCCAGGGATCGAACCTGCATCCTCACGGATGCTGGTCAGGTTCGTTTCCATAGAGCCACTAGGGGAACTCCAGGATATATATATATATATTTTTTTTTATTTGAAGTCATTTTACTTGGAAGTCTGATTCAAACAAACCACAGATATCACAGTTTCACAGAATCACCCGATGATAAGCTTGACCAGCCACCATCCTTTTCCAGGTGAGAATCGGAGGCTCTGAGCGGTGAGAGGGCTTGCCTGCCGCCCTGCAGCCGCCAAGCGGTGGTTCTTTATGACTTGCAGGTTCAGGGTATGTCCCTTATACCAGAGCCTGTGTTAATGGCAGCACGTCTGAGCAGCAGTGAGGAATGAAGGGGGACTGACTGTGGGGACAGCTTGCCCCCGTGGGACGCCTGGTTCTGCCACTGTCCCGCTGGCAGGGTTGTGCGTGTTTATATTGCCATTGCTGCTGTGTGCCTTGCTTGGCCCGTCTCTTGTGACGTGAGAATCGTTCCTGCGCTGTAGGCTGATGGGAAATGACGCCTGGGTCTGTGCTCACGGCAGACTGTTTCCCAAGAACAGTTCCTGTCACGTCGTGGGCACGGAGTAGACGGTTGGTGATCCACGACCCTTGTCAGCCTTCCCCCGCGTCACCCCCGTCATTGCCATCCTCACATCATCAGCACCAGCATCACCACCACCCTCGCGTCATTACTGTCAGCACCATCGTCACCGGTGTCACTGTCACCATCGTTATCATCATCACCTCCATCAACATGTCAACACTGTCATCATCACCGTCTCCTTCATCGTTATCATCACCTCCACCTTCAGCATCTCAGCACCATCATCACTGTCACCTTCGTCATCATTATCATCACCTCCACCTTCAGCATCTCAGCACCATCATCATCACTGTCACCTTCGTCATCATCATCATCACCTCCACCTTCAGCATCTCAGCACCATCATACCACTGTCACCATCATCTCAGTGCCGTCATCACGACTATCACTGTCTCCTTCAATTATCATCATCATCATCACCACCGTCAACATTTTAGCACCATCATGCCATTGTCACATCATCATCTCAGCACCATCATCACCACTATCCCTGTCCCTTCATCATCACCATCATCACCACCACCACCACCACCTCCATCAGCATCTCAGCACCATCATACCAAGGTCACTGCCATCGTCACCTCAGCACCATCCATCATCATCACTGTCACCATCATCATCTCAGCACCATCATCACGACTACCAGTGTCACCTTCATCATCACCATCATTACCATTATCACCACCACCTCCAACATCTCAGCGCCATCATCATCACTGTCACCTTCATCA
>PVHT021183672.1:5473351-5497143 GCA_004024745.2 Catagonus wagneri
TCCATCCATCATCCATCCACCCTCCATCCACCCTCCATCCATCATCCATCCATCATCCATCCATCCATGAACATCTGGACTGGTTCCACCTTTTGGGCTCCGGTGAATCGTACCTCTGTGAATATGCAGGTGCACGTTTGGTGTGAATTAATCATTATTTTAGAAGTTGAACGTCCTGTGTGATTTTTCTCAGGCTTAGCATCTGGAGGGCAATATTGGTCAGGGACTCAGCTGTGTAAATGGTGTGATGTCTGAGACTCAGTTTTGGCTCCGCTGAATTTGATACAATTCAGGGACCTCTTCTCAGCCGTTTCCGGCTCTGGGCATCCTTGGGTAAACGTAAGATGTGCACCGGTGCCTTGACCCTCCAGTGGCCATCTTAAGGGACAGAGTAGACCTGTACATGAGACTAGAACGCCACAAATCTCTCAGTGCCCTCTGTTCATATGCTGTTCATCTCCTGGGGTGGCTGTGACAAAGGGGCACAAGTGGAGGCCAGAAACCACAGAAACCCAGCCTCCCCCACCCCAGACGTCTGAGGTCAAGGGGTCCCAGGGCCGCGCCCCCTCCAGAGACTCCAGGGGAGGGTCCTTCCTGCCTCTTCCAGCTTCTGGGGGCTCCGGGCGGCCCTGGGCTGGTGGCCGCCTCCCTCCCGTCTCTGCCTCCGTCTGCACACGGCTTCTCAAGGCATGGATGGTCCTTGAACATACGATGCTCAATGAGAGAAACCAGAGAACATGTCTTGTACGATTCCACGTCTGGGTCCCGTCTTCTGTCTCATAGGAGGACGCCTGTTGGTGGCTTCAGGGTCCGCTTCCAGTGACCGTATCTGAACTTGTCTACTCAGATCTACAGAAACCCTGTTTCCAAAGTCACAGTCACACATCCGGTGGGGGTCGGGGTCGGGGTCGGGACTTCCTCGGGTCCTGTCGGGCAGGGTGGGTCTGCCCGCCGGCGTCAGTGCCACAGCGAGGAAGAACTCGATGGGCCTTAACGCACCGGTTAACTGAAGGCAGTGAGGGGTGTTTGTTACAATCTCTGAAAGCCGGACAGCCGGGGTTCGAGCTGTAGTCTCTTGACTTGCTCGCCAGGCCATACCGAGCAGATGCCATCGCTTCGAGAACCTCCGTTTATGCGTTGATAAAGTAAGCGTAATTCTGTCCAAAGGAAACTGTCAGGACAAGAGCAGGTGACAGACCCCGACCGTGCCGTGTGTCAGCCTGGTTTTACGGCCAGCAGTGGAGCCACGGTCTTTGCGGTCCAGGGAGCTGTACCCGTGGCCGCGGTGGCCGAGTCTCTGTCCACGATGAAGGGGAAGCAGACGGAACCCAAACGCTTTTGTTGATAATTTTCCCTTGGAGTGTCCTCTGCAGGCCGATCGTGCCCCACGTAGCCACCAGCTCGGGTGTGTTGGCTCCGCGTTGCGTGGCCCGTAGCGCCGACGTGGGGGGCACTTTGCTGTCCCGCCCCGCGGTCGCTCTCTTCCCTGACACTGTCACGTGTTTCTGTTGAAGAACGGCGCCGAGGACGTCAAGCGGCATCGGTGGTTCCGGGCAGTGGACTGGCCCGCCGTCCCGGACAGGAAGCTGAAGGTACGGCCAGCGCGCCCGTCGCTTCGCGCCTGGGCGGCCGGGATCCAGGGGCGGGCTCGGACCTGCGCCCTGCCTGCTGGGGATGGAGACGGAGGATGGGTTCAGATCCTCCCTCGGCCACGCTGTCTGCTCACGGGGCAGCATAGCTGAAGGCTCACCGAAGCCCCCTGGCTCGTGCAGCTGGGGTTCGGAGACCTTCTGCAGCCCCCGCGAGCTCGGTGGCTCCCACGAGGTCGTCTTTGCCTTTGCCACGGGGGTTCACACAGCCGGGACGGGCGCCTCCTGATCTCTCTTACGGACCCCGCCCAAGATACCTGCGTCCGTGGGGTCGGCCCCCCCTTTGGTGTTGGGAGTTGTCCGCTGGGCGGGTCGAGGGAGAGCCTCAAGTAGGCTTCCTGGCGTGCTTGTGTCCTCGTCACCTTGGGAACGGGGCACCGCGGCCCAGACGCTGGCCACTCAGTGCCGCTTACACTTTGGTAACCACACCACGCTGGCGACGGCTTGTGTCACGCACACGTGACAGGGGGTTGCCTTGCTCTTTCCTTTTTTGACGCGAGTCGCGTTTACCTTAAACTTGACCCGTTTCTGTGTCCACATAAGCAGGGAAATGCGACCCCTAAGGGACCCGCTTAGGAACCCGTGCTCGCTCGTCAGGACCGTCCGGCTGCCTCTGCTTTGCTGTGGGCTCTGAGGGGGCACGGGGCTTTGGGACGGGGACATGTTGAGGTCTCTGTCCTGCATGGGACAGGATTCTCCCACCGCTGGGCCTCCAGGGTCTTGTCGTGCAGCATCCAGGGGTAGGATGCATCCTGCAGGGCGGGGAGAGAGGCGGCGCTGGCCACGTGCGTGCGTTGAAGGTTCTGGGCAGAGCATGACGGTTTTGTAGGATTAGAGAAAACTGGCCGGGAGTTCTTTGGTGCCTCGGTGGGTTAAGGATCTGGCGTTGTCACTGCTGTGGCTCGGGTTCGATCCCTGGCCCAGGAACTTATGCATGCTGGGGGCATGGCTAAAAACAAACATGAGACAGAGAGAGAGAGAGAGAGGGAGAGGGAGAGGGAGAGGGAGAGAGAGAGAGAACAGGCTGGTATCTATGTGTATTGCAGAATCAGAATCGGCCCCAGAGTCAGCAAACTACAGCCCTTGGGCCACACCCGGCCCCTTGCTTGTTTTTATAAATAAAGTTTTATCGGGACATGGCCACACACATTTGTTTACCCATCGATGGCTGCCTTCCGGCTGCAGCGGTGTGCAGTCACAGCAGACGCCGTGTGGCCCGAAAAGCAGTAGGAAAACTTGGCCGGCCCCTCTTCTCAATCCCAGCGGCCTCATTTTATCCACACAGGACTGAGGCTGGGTTTCCAAGACCCGAGTCTGGAGCTGTTTTGTCTCTGTCCGGAATATCCCAGAGTGTCATCAAAGGACCGGTGACCTCAGCAGGGCCCGGACTGGGCAGGCCTGGGGGGGTCTGCAGGTCCCAAGCGGTCAGGGTGGATCTTTGGTCTGGAGCTGAGGAAGCAGGTGCTGGGCTGCAGGTCCTTTCCCTTCTCTCCTAACTCTTTGCACGGCCTCCTGTGCACTGTTCGGGTGGACACCCCGTTCGCAGCGTCTTAATTCCAGGTGCTTCCTGTTCATAAGCAAAGGGAAAAACGGCCCTGCCGTTTCCCGGATTGCTTCCAAAGTCATAGATCTGGGTGCACAGGCCGACGGCGGTGTCGCGAGTGTGGCCCTAGAACGCACGATAAAGCCAGCCCTAGAAGTTCTTTTCGGTTTCCTGGTGTGTCCAAAAGGCAGCTGTACCACCCTGTAATCTGTTAGGCACGCTGCACCCTTAAATCTGCAACAGCAACGTCTAAACCGAAAATACAGGATCGGGAGTTCCCATTGTGGCGTAGTGGGTTAAGAACCCTGCTAGTATCCGTGAGGATGCGGGTTCGATCCCCGGCCCCGCCCAGTGGGTCAAGGATCTGGCCTTGCTGTGGCCGTGGTGGAGGCCGGCAGCTGTGGCTCTGATTCGATCCCTAACCCAGCAACATCCACATGCTGCGGGTGCAGCCCTAAAAAGCAAATACACACATACATATGTGTATATGTCTATGTGTATATACACACACGAAACATGAGTTCCCTGGTGGCTCCATGGGTTAAGGATCTGACGTTGTCTCTGCTGCGGCTCGGGTTTGATGCTTGGCCCGGAAAACTTCCACATGCTGCAGGTGTGTCAGAAAAACCAACCCACCCCCAAAAATACAAATATCTCATTTCAGCGGTGATGCCAGGGAGCACAGGTCAAGGGTAAACACAGCAGATAAAATCATAATGAAAAAGTTTGAAAGGTGGGGCACAGTCAGAATGCAGCCCGGAGAGATGAGGCGAGCCCGTGTTTTTGGGGAAAAATGACACCAGTGGGCTTGATGGCCGGAGGGTTGCGGCCGAGCTTTAACCGGTCAACAACGCGGCATCTGCAAAGTTGAGAAGAGACAGGCTTGGCTGTAACGTCACCTGGTGTGCGCTGTCCCCTCTAATGGCGGCCTTGTGTCTTGGTGACTCCAAAGCCCCCCATCGTGCCCAAAGTGTGCGGCGAGGGCGACACCTCCAACTTCGAGGCTTATCCTGAGAGCGACTGGAACACGGCCCCTCCAGCGACACAGAAAGACCTGGAAGCCTTCAAGAATTTCTGAGGATGGGACCGTCCACCCCCGGAAGGTATGTCTCGACCTGTCGCGGTGAAGGGCCCCGCACGAGGTGGACGGGCCCTCCCAGGAAGGGGACCCTGCGTGCACCGCGTGGGGCTTCTCTCACCCAGGGGGGCGCCAGCCGTGGAGCAGCACCGCCCGGCCCTTCCGAGGACAAGCAGCCAGTGCGTGGGGCCTGCGCGGCTGAGACACCAGCGTCTCCCGCCGTACACCCGTCTGTCCGTCCTCATGGGACCCCTGCAGGGGGGGTGTGCCTCCACATTTGAGCAGCAAGCCCTGCTGGCTCCCGTTCTGGAACCCGTGACTTCCAGACCAGAATCCCTTTTCTCTCCCCCTTTTTTAGGGCCACGCCCGCAGCATATGGAGGTTCCCAGGCTAGGGGTCAAATCAGAGCTGCAGCTGCCGGCCTTCACCACAGCCACAGCCGCAGCTGCGACCTACCCCACAGCTCACGGCGACACCAGATCCTTAACCCACTGAGCGAGGCCAGGGATCGAACCTGCGTCCTCATGGAGACCAGTCGGGTTCGTTACTGCTGAGCCTCAACGGGAACTCTGGAAATTTTGTTTTTATTTTTTTATTTTTATTTTTTGTCTTTTTAGGGCTGCGGCTGCGGCATATAGAGGTTCCCAGGCTAGGGGTCAAATTGGAGCTGCAGCTGCTGGCCTGCACCACAGCCACAGCAACGTGAGATCTGAGCCCCATCTGTGACCTACGCCACGGCTCACACAACCCCAGATCCTTAACCCACTGAGCGAAGCCAGGGATCGAACCTGCAACCTCATGGATACTAGTGGGGTTCTTAACCCGCCAAGCCACAGTGGGAACTCTGGGGGCAGACCACAGACCTTAACCAAACATTTTCAGCACAGGGGTTGGCTCCCTTTTTGTTCAAAAGTAAGCATCTGAGAAGACCTCGTTGGCTAAGCTTAATTTGAGACTTTAACGATTTTTAGGAGTTCCCGTTATGGCTCAGTGGGTTAAAAACCTGACATAGTGTCCATGAGGATTCGGATTCGATCCCTGGCCTCGCTCAGTGGGTTAAGGATCCGGCATTGCCACGAGCTGTGGTGTAGGTTACAGATGCAGCTTGGATCTGGCGTTGCTGTGGCTGTGGTGTAAGGTGGCAGCTGTAGCTCTGATTCGACCCCTTAGCCTGGGAACCTCCATATGCCGTGGGTGCAGCCCTAAAAAGACAAAAAATCAGAATCAAAGCCCACCTTTAAGATATTGTTCATTTTCTCTTGTTAGTCATCTTCTCTCCTTAGAATTCAGGCTTTTGAGTCTTGGCAAAAGAAAGGCATTTCAAAGAAAACTTTGGGGGTATTTTTGGTGCCCCTATTATTTAAGAATTTTTTTTAATTAAGGTAGTGTTGGCTTACAGTTTCTGCCATAGAGCAGAGAGATTCCGTTATAGGTATGTATGCACCCTTTTTTAAAAATAATTTTTTTTAATTAACTTATAAGTTTTTGCTTGTTTTTTGCTTTTTGGGTCCGCACTTGCAGCATTTGGAGGTTCCTGGGCTGTTGGAGCTGCAGTTGCTGACCTACGCCACAGCCACGCTACCTACACCGTAGCCCACGGCGGATCCTTCACCCACGGAGCGAAGCCGGGGGTCGAACCCCCATCCTCATGGATACTAGTCGGCTTCGTTACCGCTGAGCCACAAGCGGAACTCCTATTAAAATGTAGTTGATACACGATGTGCCGATGTCTGCTGAGCAGCGAGGGGACCCAGTCATCCGTATATGTGCATTTACACTCTTTTTTCATATTCTTTTCTGCGATGGTTTATCACAGGATATTGAGTATATCTCTCTCTTCTGCAGTTTATCCCCTCTCCGTATAATAATTTCTTTTGTGCTATTTATTTTTCTTCTCTTGTGGCCGCCCGGTGGCGTCGGCGGTTCCCAGGTCCGGGCGTCAGATCTGAGCCACTGTTGAGACCTGTGCTGCAGCTGCCGCAGTGCCGGACCCGTCAGCCCGCTGTGCTGGACCGGGGATCGAACCTGCGTCCTGGTGCTGCAGAGACGCCACCGATTCCGTGGTGTCGCCCTGGGAACTCCCTTTTGTGTTGTTACTGTGACTGTCGTTCTTGGTGGGATTACAGACTTTGCCCGGGTCTTTCAAAACCAACAGCACCCTTTGTCTTATTACCTCACGGCAGGAGCGAGGACGGGCTGGGCCTGCCCCGGACAGAGGGCCGGCCCGGTGCCCTGCTGATGGAGCACCTCGTTCACGGCTCAGGACCTGGCCACATTGCTCGCCGCCCCGGATGCCCGACCGAGAGATTGCAGAGCCGCTGACGTTCTCGAACCTGGCATTATTTATGCAACTGGAAATCCACTGCATAGTAGGACGATTTGAAACCTTGGTTGTAGTTTTTATCTTCTTTTAGCTTTGGGTTCCTGCTGTGATACCTTGTTTTTTTTTGTTTTGTTTTGTTTTTTCCCATAGACTTGACGTTATAAGTTTGAGCTGAATGGTTCTGATATAACCACGGAGCGCGTGCGTGTGAGTGTGTGTGAGTGTGTGTGTGTGTGAGCGTGGGTGCAGGTGCCTCTAAACAAGGACGGTATTCCTGGAGCACAGAAATCGGGCCTCGACGTGCATGTGGCTGCTTTCCTGAGCCTGTGATGTTTATGTTTCAGATTTTTTTTTTTCCCCTCCCCAAGAATCTAGGCTCCTGGGGACAAAATTTTAAAAGTACGGCGTGGACATTTTTTTAAATCGTCTTAGGTGCATTTGACGGCCGTCAGTGATGAAGGGAACATACATGCAGCATCTTTAATGCTTTCTGTCTGGGCGCCTGCACGCTTGAAACTGGAAGGGTTTCCGTGAGAAAGAGATGTGGGTTTGGACTTGAGCGCGAGACGAGCCGTTGGCCACGAATGTTATTGCAGGCATTTCCTCTGTCCCGTTAACCCAATTTCATGCACCAGAAGGGACTGTCTCCCTCTTAGAGTGGCAGCCTCGACGCCTTGACCAAACCGCGGCTCCCGCAGCAGGCTGGCAGCCTTCCCCGGCAGCTCGCGTCACACCAGGCTCCTCTCTTGCCGCACGTCGAGTGGGTCCCGAGGAGCGTGTCGCTGGTTCAGCGGGCGTCTTCCTGGGGCGGCTGAGGACCCTGGCCTTCTTCCTCCCTGCTCTTGTGTCTGTCTTTGGTTTCCTTCTCTCCGCTCGGGCTTCTGCTTCCTGATGCTGAACTTGGCTGTGCGCTCTCTGTTAACCGGGACTCCCTTGGGAAGAGCGAGTTGCCTGCGCCCGTTGTGTATCCGTCCGGTCCTGGGGCTCGACTGTGCCCTTCCCCGTGGAGCTCTGCCCCCTAGTTCTAGAACCTCCCATGCCTGACTCTCCGGCTGTGCCCAGTGCACCCCCACAACCCCTTCTGTATCCTCCCTCTTCCTGCCAGGATAGCTCCGTGGGCAGCCGGGCTGGGGACCGAGTCGCGCTGGAGGTGCGTGGGTCAAGGTTGGGGGGGCCCCCAGCCCCCCTGCCCTCACCCCGGCCCCTCCAGCTCGGGTGTTGTCGAGTCACGTGGCGGCTTCTTTGCCATTGACCTTGTCTTTCCTCCGCCGGGCCCAGAAGGCGCCCGCTTAGCTGTCTGTCCGGCAGGTGCACCTGGGGCCCTGGAGCCCTGCCGCTCGGAAAACACACGTTTGTTTTTGAAAAGTAGCAGACATCTCGGGGGAAAGGCGGCCCCCCTGTCCGACCCGGCCAGGGTCCGCTGTCAAGTTAGAAAGCCAGGGCTCTGTGCACCTGAAGCCTGTGTCGAGAGAAGCGACAACCTGGAAACACTTTCAGTTCAGGACAGCCTGGTCCCCCTTCCTTGTCCCAAATGACCCCTTCTGCAAACAGCAGTCCCTCCGTAGCTGAGAGCGAGTCCGGGATGCAGTGAAAGAAACTGACCGCGAGGAGCTCAGTAAAAGCTGGTTTGCAAAGCCTGCCCTTGGGGGAATCTTGCCACAGGACCGTATTTCGGTCCGTGCTTTGCGGTCACCGTGATGTTTGGATGAAGCCCGGTGTGTAGAGTTGGAGTAAGTTTCTCATGCACTTTGTGCATGGACGGCGAGAAGGTTTGGTCATCAAAGGGAGCGTGCCCTTGAGAGCCAAGGAGAAGCGCGTCCCGGTCCTCTGACTGTAAAAACAAATCGTTATTTTGTATTGTGGAGCCTTGCGCTTAAAAAAAAAAAAGAAAAAGAAATGAAACACCTTTCTCAAACACAAGACCAAATGGTACGTGCACGCGTCGGGCCCTGTGCATATTTTTTGGCCTCCTTCTTCCTGGCCGGGATGGAATACAGGCGATGAAAATAGCGCCAGGATGCCTGAGAACGCACGGCCTTCATTTTCCACCATTTTCCACCGGCAGGCTGGAAGAACAGACATTCAGAGGCATTGCATGACTCAGTCCTTTAAAAACTGGCCGTGGGCCATCAGCCCTGAAAACCGATGGAAACTTCAAAGGAATTCCAAGAATACCTGATGGGTTTCTTTGTGCTTGGAGACCCTCTTCCCTGTTTCATTATCCAAAGTGTTATCTGCCCGGGGCTGGGCCGTAAATTTAATGGTCTGATGGAACGCAAAGCAAAAGCAAAGACACAAAGCAAAGACACGGATGGGACCACTGAGAGGCTTTAAACAGAACCTAGTCACCCCGGGGGCAGGTTCTGAATGGTTTCCGTGCCAGATCAGAAATACTCAGGGTGCTGGGGTTTATGAAGAAGTTTCATGGCACGCCCTGCAACATTCAGAGCCAGGAGAGGCTAGGTGGATCTTGTTTTATGCGGTTTGACACGCGGGCACCTTGCCTCGGCTGAGAAGGCGATTTGAGAAGTCTTTAGGAAATGCATCGGTTGCAAGCGGTGGCCCGAGGTAGGGCTCCTTTCCGCCAGGGCGTTGTCACCGGCGTCTTGGCAGCCGGAAAGCAGGTGGGCCCACAGCTGCTCAGACAGGCCCGGTACCGTCACCGGCTGACGTCCAGTTCCTTCACCGCTGACCTCAGAGTCCTGCGCTGGGCAGCTGTGGAGGGCGCGCCAGCAGTGGCAGAATCGTGGCTTCTGCGGCAGACACGTGCGACCGCGGCAAAGCAGCGCCAGCGGCCAGATCACGCGGGCTCACGTCCCATCGTCACGCTGCTTTCACGTTGCACCTTCGTTTCCTGCTCCTGGAGCGGACACACCGGCACCTGTTGGGCGGTGTCCGGTGCCGTGGCGCGCTGCCCTTCTGTCCGTCTGTCCGGCAGGACTAAGCTGCTCCCCGTTCGGAGCCACTGGAACCGCCGGCCGGAGCTCTGTCTCGTCAAGGAAAGTCCCCAACCCTCCGCTCTGTGGGCGCTGCCCGCGGGCTGCCCGCGGTCCCATCACAACACAAAAGCCCCGGCTCTGGCTGCGGGTACAGAGAAGGCGGGCTTTGCTTGTTTTTCTTTCTTTCTTTCCTTTTTTTTTCCCCTTCTTCCAGCCCTTTGATTTGGCATCCGGAAACATAGCCCATCCTAGAAGCCCTCGACGGCTGCCCGTGGAGATTTGAAATGCCTGCCCGGTTCTTTTTCTGGGGGTCCGTCTACCCCAGTGCGCAGTTTGCAGCCCTTGGGCGCGTCCTAGATACTGGATCCTGACTCCCGGTTTCTGACCACTTAGGTCAATGCCAGTGAATGCTGTTGACCTACTAAAAGCAAAGAGAAAAGCACATGCACAGGTGTCTTTACAATTTGTGTGTGTGTGTGTGTGTGTGTGTGTGTGTGTGTGTTGCAAGCAGGATTTGAAGCTTTTCCACTTGTAGACCGTCCGTCGTTCCTGGCAGCCAGTCACACTGGGAAATCCTCCAGGTCAACAGCTTTACGTGTGGATGGAAAAAAAAAAAACCCAAAAAACAAAAACGCCTGTTTCTAATCCTATCGATTCCTTGCACAATGAAAATCACTGTGATTTGTATATAGACCCTAGGAAAATTTTACTGCTGTCTAATTTATGGAATAACGCTATTGATTCTAGGTTTGTTTAATAAAACTTTGTATCTTTTAAGATAAAGTCGGAGTCCGGTCTGCTTTTTTCTGTCGTGGGAGAAGCGGGTATCTTTTTTGCTTAAATCTAGTCGGGGTGTCTGCAGTGTCTCTTTTTCTTTTCAGTTGTTTATATTTCAGTGAGAGATAAAGGACCGAAATTGTACATTTGTTTCAGGTTGACAACGTGATTCGATCAATAGATAGGATGATATGTAGATTGATAAATGAATGATACATATGATAGATGAATGAGATGATAGTTGCAAGTGACTGATGGGTAGAAACGTGCTAGCTAGATGGATAGCAAAAAAAGGAAAAAAAACACTCCAGGATGTCTGGCTACCATCTGTCTCCCAACGTTGTTACAAAATGTTTTTCTTGTGCTGCGAACTTTTAAATTCTGCTCTCTTAAAACAACCCCCTAATGTATGATACAGTGTTTGCTAATGTAGGATACAGTATTCTCGTGGATTCTTCTGCAGGGGGCCAGATGCCTACGAATTTTGGTACCGCAGGATACACGCACCATGTGCAAAAGCAGCCCTCGGCATTGTGTAGTGAAGGGGTGTGTCTGGGTTCCAGTAAAGTTTTACTTATAAAAAGAGGCTGGGGGGCCAGATGGGGCCCTCCGGCCATGCTTTCCTAGGCTCTTATCTCAGGTCTCAGGGTGACCTGGCAACATGTGCGCTGTGGAAAACAGGATGGAGGTTCCTCAGAAAACAAAACAGAACTGCCCCGTGATCCAGCAGTTCTGTTCCTGGGCACGTTTCATGCTCGCGTCCTGCTTTCCTCCTGGGACCTGGGCGCTTTCTGCCCAGACCCCAAGGGGGGACGTCCTGCAACCTGTTGGGGGAGTGATGCTGCTATCAGGATGTCAACCGGGAGAGACCTGGGGCTGTAGCAGAGACCCCTAAATTCTGAGTTTGCAAACCTTTGCTGGGGTCCTGGTGACAAGCCCGTTTGCTGTATTTGCAGGAAACATCCAGAATTCCCTCTCTTTCTCTCTCTCCCACAGACCTGAAGCCCCGTCTGGCTTGGGTCCTGCTTAGCCTTTGAACCACCCCACGTCCCGTAGTCACCTAGGTGTCTGCGCCTCATCAGGCCCCGATCTTGCCCTGTGCGGACCTGGAGCTCCGGTTACTGGCTGCACGAGCCAGGCAGGGGTCAGAAGAAAGCTGTTGCTCTCTTTGCCCTGACGTCTGTGAATTAAAAGCTTGACACCCCCCCCATTTTGGGGGGTGCTTTATTTGCATGCTCGCCCCGGCACGCGGCCCCCCTGCTGCCCAGGGACCTGCCGGCCGCGTGCCCGGCTGGTCCCGAGTGCAGCCAGCCTGCCTCTCCCAGCCCTTTCTCCCGGCCTCTGCAGATGCGTGCTCTGCAAAAAGTCCCTCCAGCGCGTTTTGGTTTTATTTAGATCCCATCCACCCCGCCCTTTTTATTTTTTGAACAACTGTTGGGTCAGAATTGCCATGGACGTTGCCTGCGGCGGTTCGTGTTTTACAAGCTGCTCTGGGATATGCCGGCTGCGTGGACTTGCCTTCCCGGCGGCGGTGGGGGACGGTCTGTGTCAGCGCCTGGCCAGGTCCCCGTGTGGACGGGCGGCCGCGGTCCCGGATGCCGGGGAGCAGACTCTCGTCCGAGGTGGAGGAGCTGCTGCTGGGTTCCGCGGCCTCGTCCTGTCCCAGCAGAGCTGCGGGTGGCGTGGCTCCAGGGTTCAGCGTGGCTGGGGCGCCGGGGAGGCCCTGCCGGGGTAAGTCCTCTCCCTGTGCCACCGTCCCTCGCTGTCATTCTGCCTTCGCTATCATTCTGGGTCCGTGCCCCCCCCGGGCTGCCCCCCGACACGTCCTCTGGGTTTTCGCTGAAAACGGGCCGTGCTCCCTGCAGTCCTCAAAATATCTTTTCGGGAATGACAAGCCGTCCTGACTCTGAGTGCTGCAGACGTGGACTCTTTCTATCCGAATTTGATAACCTGCTTGAAAAGGACTTGGGCCGTTGTTCGAGGGGTCCAGTGGACCCCTCAGAGCGGTGATGCTGAATGTGGCGGAGCCGTTGTTTAAAAACAGTATTGGGGTAGCTCAGGCCTGGTCTCTTTCGTGTACGTTGTAAATAGAAGAAAGAAAGGTTGGCCGAGAGCTCCGCGGACAGCAGGGGGTCCTGCTGCCACCTACGGGCGGAGACCAGGGGCGCTGCTCCACCCCCCGCAGGGCGCACAACACCCCCCGTCAGGGTCCCCCAGCCCCCGTGTCAGCAGGGCTGAAGGTCTCCGACCCTGGGCCTTGGCAGAAGACCCTGTGTAGCTGTCCATCAGTCTTTCTGTCTCTATCTTTCTATCCATCCTCTGCACCCTTTCTTTAAAGACTTGGCTGCACTGTCATCTCACGGAAGCTGCCTCCGTCGCTGTGTGTAGACTTTCACCTCATTCCTCCTGTCCGCACTCGCCAACCACTGGCCTCACGTATTTACCTCCATGGCGTTGAGCTCTTTCTAATGCGTTATGTATGCTTCTCTCCCTCTCTCTCTCTTTCTCTCTCTCTCTCTCTTTTTTTTATGGACACACCTGCAGCCCACAAAAGTTCCAGACCAGGGACTGAATCCGAGTTGCAGCTGCAGCAATGCCGGATCCTTTAACCCACTGCGCCAGGCTGGGGATCAAACCCACACCTCCGCGGCGACCCAAGCTGCCGCAGTCAGATCCTGAACCCATGCTGCCCCAGAGGGAGCTCCCACTTTTCTTATCTTTTGAGTCATCTCTATTAGAACGCAAACTCCACGGAGGCAGGGAAGCTGGTCCTTGGGTCCGTTCAGTGTTGCCCATCTGGTGCCCGAATAGTTCTGGGTGCCCGGGAGGTACAGCCCCATATTCACCTCTGTCAGGTGATTCGCTGTCACGATGCTCGGCCCCTGGGCTTTCCTTGGCGGTGCTGGGATGCGGTTCTCATCGGTGGGCGGGGTGCCCTGTCAGTGATGTATTTCATTGCACACAAGGAGACGATGTCTTTGCCTTTTGTGCGACACAAGCCAGGCTTGATATCAAACAGCATGCATGTCTGAACAGGTGTGATTGCATCTGTGTGTGTGTGTGTGTGTGTATCCGCTGAATATCTGGTGTGATCTGTGTGTATCTGGTGTGTGTGTGTGTGTGTGTGTGTGAGGGTAGGATCCGTTTCCAGCTAAGGGTCTGCAGACACAGTGCTGCGAAGCAGGGACTCGAGTGCGTTATGGTCAGATACTGCAGGTCGTGACCCGGTGACCCTCTTATCAGTTTACACCCGTCACCAATGAGCGAAAGGTTCTCACTGCTTCGTCCACGGCACGTTTGGCCAGGTTTTATGGTTGCGGGGGGCTGGCTTGTCTTAAAGAACTGATACCTCGATGTTTTCTATCCACAGTGGTTAATGGGATTCTGTACGTTTTTATCTGCTTGGGGGCTTTTGCATTTCTTTTCTTTTTTGGTGTTGTTTTGGAATCACCTATCCTTTGCTTCGTTTTTAGCAACTGGGGCGCTAGGAAAAGCCTCACCGCTTATTGCAGGGTTTTTTTTTTCTTTTTGTTTTTTTGGGGGAGGGGTAATAATTTAAGAAGTTGCAAACAGGAGTTATAGGAGTCCCGTGGGGGCTCCGTGGGTTAAGGATCTGGTGTCATCACTACTGTGGCATGGGATCAGTTCCTGTCCCCAGAACTTTTGCGTGCCTCGAATACAGCCAAAAAAAAAAGAAGAAGAAGAAGAAATTGCAAGCATAATGAAGAAGAAGAAGAGGAAGAAACTGCAGGCATCATGCATCCAGCCTCCCCAGGTAACAGCATTTTACATACCATAGTACATCGTCCAAACCAGAAATGGACTTCCCTGTAAATTGCAGATATTTTCTGGTTCATCTCATTTTTAAAACCAATAGAGGTAATACGCACGCATATGGTTTTACTCAAAATGTTAATGTGTTTTGACGTATCTCCTCACGGAGGGAATAACACAACGTCTTGCAAAATTTTTAAAGTAACCGAATTTACATTTTCTGGCCCTTGGGTATTACTCAGGATTTCACCCCAGTTATATTACGATGCCTCACACGGTTCCTGGCTTTACTTATCTTTAACTCCAAACGCTAAACCAGTTGTCAGTTGTTCTTGGTATACCGTGCCTGGTAGAGGTGGTTTTTCTTGAGTGGAGGGCTTTTCCGGGAATGTTTATGAAGTCGCCTGTCTTTTCCCTGCTGAGTGAGGTATCAACTCTTCCACATGCTCAATGCTCGGTATCTTGGTCTCCCTTTTTGTTGCCATCAGTCCCGTCTTTCATCTGCACCGGAACAAATCAGGGAGTTCCTGTCTCTTTGCTTGACATCCCTGCGCTCAGTTGGAGTCATATATTGGAGCAAAAGTTTGCAAGAGATCTTTAGAAATCACCCTTCGCGAGTCTGTCCGCTTCTGAACTTAGCCAATAACCCCGCTGAAAAGGGCGTTCTTGTTCCCTTAGGTCATTGATGCCATATAAAGCTTGCATTGATCTTATTTTTTGTTAGCGCCCAGTTGACGTTTTGCTTTTCAGTCCGTGGGTCACGTTTGAACATACGTCAGCAGATGTCGAGCTGCAGGATTTCTGTAACATCTGGAAGTCGATGAGCAGATGTTTCAAAATATGTCCTTGTTCCCAGTTGTGCTGGGAACCAAACGGGGGGTCGCACTATACTCTGTTTCCGTGTTGAGAGTAGTGGTATGCGCACATTTTCTTTTCTGCTGTTTAACTGAACAGTGCCAGCGGAAGTCTGTTAGCTCCTAAACGTCCACACAAGCTCCTGGGTCTTCTCCCTTGTTTTCAGAACCTTTGGTTAGATTAGAATATTTCCTGGAGCCCTTCTGGGATTTCACTCCACATTTATTTCTCTGTTGATTCCCACCATCACCAGCATCCTGATCACATGGGGAAAACTCTCTCGCATCTTGCCAAGCATAAAGATCTGTAAATACTGTGCTGCCATAGTCCTCTTGAGACCCAGCCCACAGAACTCTGCTGTAGTGGCGTTACCAAACTCAGGTCCAGCCAGCTGTTCGCCACTCACAAGCCAATACACAAGAGGCAGGTGTTGGTGAAAAGGAAAGTTTGTTTTATTCCAGACACTGGCAACCTGAGGAGAAGGCGGACTCGTGTCCAAAAGCCAACTCCCCATTACTGGTCATGGGGCAAGAGCTTTGAAAGCAGAGTTGCATATAGGCTACAGACCATGGCTGCTGTGACTGCTGTAGGCCAGCAGGTGCAGCTCCAATTCAGCCCCTAGCCTGGGGTGCCCTGGGTGCAGTCTTAAAAAGAAAAAAAATGGAGAGGGAGCTCCAGGAGTTCCTCCTGTGGCCTGGTGGGTTAAGAACCCAGCATAGTATCCTTGAGGATGCAAGTTTGATCCCTGGCCTCGCTCAGTGGGTTAAGGATCCGGCATTGCTTGGAGCTGTGGTGTAGGTCACAGATGTGGCTCGGGTGCCACGTTGCCGTGGCTGTGGTCTAGGCCCGCAGCGGCAGCTCCAGTTCAGGCCCTAACCCGGGAGCTGCCATATGCTGCAGGTGCAGCCCTTTAAAAAAAGGTTGGAGGCTGTTTCAGCAGAGTGGGCGGAGGGAGGCAGTTACGGGCAGAACTGCACAGCGCTGACGGTCCTCTTGAAATTGGTCACTTGGCCGTCTGACCAGCATCATCTTGATTGTTTTCAGTACAGTTCATCTTCAGTTTCAGGCTCAGTGTGTTCCCATTTCCTTGAGACCACTTCGCGGAATTGTGGCGGCTGATGTCACGGCTACCGTCCCTTCATCACGCAGTTAACCTCTTCCACCTGGTGGGGGTTTCAGTGTCTGCAAAACAGGTCACAGTCCACGGCTCAGAATATGATCTGCGGCCCTGTGACTTTACTGAATGACTCAACAGTTACTATGGCATCTGGTTTTACAGCCTTCCTCTGCTTCTGCACCTTCTCACATCTCTGATTAAATGTTTCCTTTGGCTAAAGTTTTTCTGCTGACAAGAGGCAGGCAGAGGACATTGGGGTGGGGGGAGAGGGGGAAGGCCCGGGAAGGGCATAGGGTCCTGCTTCGTTTCAGTGGTTCAGAAGTTCCGAAGGTCCTAGGTGGCGGTGTGCTGGTAAACCAGTTGTCCAGGCAGAAATAGGTCCCTGATGTGTCGCTCTTGCCTATGACAGTGGTGTAAACACTTGATTCTGACGGGGACTGATTTCAGGCTGCGGATTGTTGAGGGGCCGGTGCCCAGAATTCTTTAGACGTTTCCAGCCCCCCTTTGCAGAGCTGGAGAAGGAGGCACCATCCACCCCTTCCCCATGCAGGAACCCTGGGGGTGGGACGGAAATGGGCCCCCCCCCACCATTCCTCTCTCTCTCCGCCTCCAGGAGTATAACGTGCACCGTGTACGCATGGACAGGGAAATAGAAAAATGCCTCACTCTCCCCTCTCCTCCCCCACGCCTCCTGCTTATCGACACCTTAAAAATTATTATTCTTGTTTATTTTACGGCTATACCCCCCGCAGCACGTGGAAGTTCACAGGCCACGAATTGAATCTGAGCCACGGACGTGGAAATGATTGATTGTTTAACCTGTTGCCCCGGGCTGGAGTTGGAACCAGCACCTCTGTTAGTGACCCCAGCCGCTGCAGTTGGGTTCTGAACCCACTCTGCCACAGGGGGAGCTCTAAGTGTCTGTTTAAATTTCGATTCAGTTTGAGAAATTCGCTTCCAGAAAGCATCCCTCCTATTCTGCACATTTGATGGTTTGAGAATGCGGTTTTTCTTCAGATCTTAGCGGCTGGACACCCTGAGTGTTTTCCCTGTATTTATTTATTTTTGTTCATCGGGGGATAAAATCTGCTGTTTCACATGGATGGGCAATAACAACGAAATCTCGCAGTCCCCTTTGTGGCTCAGCAGGCGAAGGACTTCACATTGCTGTGAGGGGGCGGGTTCGGTCCCTGGCCTCGCTCAGGGGGTTCAGGATCCAGGCTTTGCCGGGAGCTGCGGTGTTGGCCGCAGACGTGGCTCCGATCCTGGTGTTGCGGTGGCTTTGGCGTAGGCTCCAGCCGCAAATCCAGTTTGACCCCTAGCCCGGGAACTTTGGCATGCCTCGGGCGTGGCCCTCAAAAGAAAAAAAGGAAAAGAATTTCTTAGGTGAGTTCTTTGGTTTTCTTCTTAAATTTTTTGTTTGTTTCTTTTCTACAGTTTTAAAAGCTTATACTTCATTTACAGTTATTACAAAACACGGCTCTGTTCCCTTTGTCGAGTCCTTGTAGCCTCTTAAGCTGATACTTTGTACCACTTACTTTTCTCCTGGTATCTCCCCCCCCCCCCCGACCCCAACCACTAGTTTGTTCTTGGATCCTGCCAGTCTGCTGCTATTTTTCTTGTATCCACTAGTTTTGTTGTATGTTTTAGAGTCCACATACGGTACCATACCGTATTTGTCTTTGGTTTGTTTCCCATAGCATAATACCCTTTGAGTCACTGAGCTGGATCTTTTTTCCTGCATCTTTTCCAGCTGCAGCTACGGTGGCGTGTGGAAATTCCCTAGCCAGGGGTCGAATTGGAACCACACCTCCTCGTCTACACCACAGCCAGGGCGGCACTGGTTTCGAGCCACATCTGTGACCTACGCCACAGCGTGGGGCAGTGTCGGATCCTTAACCCAGTGAGCAAGGCCAGGGATCGAACCTGCATTCTCATGGAGGCTATGTCAGGGCCTTAACCCACTGAGCCACAATGGGAACTCGTGATGGACATTTTTAAATGAACCCAGTGGACCTTCTGTTTTGTGCATTTCAAGAGGTGAAATAATTTATATCCTTCTGCCCCTTTTCCAGGTCGTCTTTGCTTTTTTAAAACCATTTTTTAAATTGAAACATAGTTATCTGAATAATTTATGTTTGCAAAACATATGCTAAAGGAAGAATCCCATGCTGCTCTGAGCTTTTTTTTTTCTCCTGTTGTGTTTCCTCCCTTCTTTCCTTCTTTCTCACACATGACTTATGTTACTACATGGCAACAGAAACGCCTGTGTGCTGAAACTGCCCTGTAGCTTGGTCTCTTTTCTTTTTTTGTATTAAAAGTATAAGGAAAAAAAAAAATAACCACCCAACCAAGGGAAAAAATGGCCTGAGAAATAATCATAAAATTAGGGCAAGATTTGGATAGAAACCAGAGTGCCTCCCAGTATACAGAATTAAGGTGCAGGACTTTAAAAAAAAAAACAAAACTGTGCAACACCTGAATTTGGGGTTAAGCGTTGATGCCTACGACATACTGGCTTGCGGAGAAGCAACTTGTAAAATATCATTGATGTCATGATTGGTTTTGGGGTGAAAATGATGCACCTGGGCAAGCTCTCCGTGTTTGCATGTCCGTCCATTTAGGGTGCACGTCCGCAGACAAGACGCAGGGAGCTGCACGCCAAACAGGTAACAGCTGAGCGAGGCTGGGGGGAGATTTGCAAAGAGAAGCTTTGAATTTCTCCCCTTTATTCCTGTTGCATTCGAGTTGGGGCAGCCAGCCCCTCCCACTAACCAGGACCTCCAGAATTTCCACGGCTGTGACGTTCTCTGGCCCTCGTTTCCCGAATCTGCTTTTATCTGGCGGCTTCCTTTCTCCGGGCGTTAGGCTCGTCACCCGCAGCCCTGCCCACGTGTAACCTTCTGGGGACACCGCGGTAGCATTTCCCAGCGCGGGTTCTGCCCGCCCCTTGCTCGCATCCTTCCTGCCCGGTGGCAGGGTCTCTGTCTTCGCTTGAAAACCTTTTTCTGGGAAGGTCATCGCATCCTTCTCAGCTGCCTGGTCCCTGCCTGGGGCCCCCAAAACCCTTATGTGTTCTCAGAATATCCCGGGCATTTGCTTGCGCCGTTTCGGTTCCCATCCAGCCAACGTTGCTGGAATACGTCCTTGTCACTGCTTTGTCATCGTCGCGGGGCGAGAGGCGAACACGTGTTAGGTGTTAGCGTCGCGCCTGCCCAAGGAAATTATTGGGGGCAAAAAAAAGGGGGGATAATTTACCATTCTTAAAAATAGGCACAGGGCGCCTCTGAAATCAGAATAATTGGGAAATTACTGCTCCTTAAAATTCCAGTCCAAATAATTACACGTTCCAGGAGGAGGTTAAGCGCTGCGAGAGTTTGCTCTGTGACCAGATAATTACAGATGATCAGGAGTTCACCAGAGTTCCATGCTGACCCTGGCTTATGAAAGGGAGAACGATTATTAGGATTATAGGCTTTCGTGACTTTTTTTTTTTATGCGTACGGCTCTCGGATCTCAAGTCTGCTTGTGATTTCCTCAGTGCCTCGCTCCAGAGCGTGGTGGGGTCTGTTTGGGGCTGAGAATGTGGTGTCTGTGGCCTCTGACAAACTCATACATTTTAATTTATTTTGGAGCGTTCTGGGAGCGGCAGACAACGTGTGTTTCTAAAACACAGTTTGACTCCATCCCAGCCCTTCTCCATGCCTGTGTTTCAAAGCACGGGGGCAGGGGGGTTGTTTCTCGTTTTCACAGCAGTTGGGCCGCCCCGCCAAGAGGTGGGTGAAAAATTGACGTTGGTTTGGGCTTCAGTGTATTCTGAAGTCTGTATTTCCTGCAGATGAGGATAGCACCCTGTTTAGGAGTTAAAAAAAAAAAAAGAGCAAGAAACCTGCAAGATCATATTCTAAGTGATGGCTGTCTAGAGAACTTGGCTGAAAGGCAAGGCAGTCAGTATTTAACGGGGCGCACTGTCTCTCATTAAGGAAGTATAATGAAGCCTTTTTTCTATGCCAAGCGCAAGTGAACCATTGAACAGTTAACAGACAATACAGCTTCAAAGGAATATTTTCCCAGCCTAAAGGATATACTAAGGCCATTCCAAAGCACTCCAGGATTTCATTTATCATCTCTCATTAAGGAAAACACATTCCTTCCTGAAAGGGTCTTCTTTATTCATGGAAAAACAGTGGATACAGGAGTTCCCGTTGTGGCTCAGTGAGTTACAAACCTGACTCTTACGCACGAGGACTCCGGTTTGATCCCAGGCCTCACTCAGTGGGTTAAGGATCCGGCCTTGCCGTGAGCTGTGGTGTAGGTCGCAGACGCGGCTCGGATCCTGCGTTGCTGTGGTGTAGGCCTTCCCCTAGCCCAGGAACTTTCCTGTGAAAAATAAAAAGGAAGGAAAGAAGGAAAGAGAAAGAGAAGAAAAACAGTGGATGCAAAAGAATAAAGACCAAACATCAAAAGAAAGGAAAGGAAGGAAGGAAGAAAAACAATGGATACAAAAGAATAAAGAGCAAAAACATCGAGAGTTCCCTGGTGGCTCAGTGGGTTAAGGATCCAGGGTTGTCACTGCTCTGGCTGGGGTCATTGCTGTGGTATGAGTTCAGTCCCTGGCCTGGGAACGTCCACACGCCTCAGGTGCCACCAGAACAAAAACAAACACACAAAAAAACACCCCAAACCATGCAAGCAGAATAAACACCGAACACCTGGCACAGAGACCAAAACCATAATTATTATTATTAAAAAAGAAAAAACCCATTGTGTCATATGTGTAGATCGCAGTCGGGTTTGAAGAAGTCTTGGTAGTTGTTTGAAAAGCATTACCCACAAGTAGGAACAGCCTGCCAGGCTAGGGGTCTAACAGGAGCTGTAGCTGCCGGCCTACACCACAGCCATAGCAACGCGGGATCCAAGCCACGTCTGCGACCTACACCACAGCTCACGGCAACGCCGGATCCTTAAGCCACTGAGCGGGGCCAGGGATCGAACCCTCATCCTTGTGGGTACTAGACAGGTTCATTACTGCTGAGCCGCGACGGGAACTCCTAATTGGTACCCCAGGTTGCAGATCAGCTCTGGTTCAATGGATGTACCAACGGTGAGCGCCGTGCCCCACCGCGATGCTGGGCTCAGCCTGCCACTCGGGAGTCCTGCGATTTTGTTTGCTCAGCCAGCAGCCGTCCATCAAGGACACTGGTGCAAACTGCTGGTGACAGCTGGCTAATCCTCAAGGGAAGACCATATGCTTTTACTCAGAAAGACGTCTAAATAGCATTGACTTAAAGAAAACAAAGCGTAACCACTAAGAGAACAAGCCTCTTATTCATGCAAAGAGCAGGGCCCTGGCAGAAAAAGCTGGAAGGACATCAGGAGCCGAAGATCCAGCCTCGGTGCCCTCGTGGCTCTTGGCAAACAATGTCACACTCTTCTCCGGACTGGCCTGGATCCCGGAGTTGGCAGCGCTCACCGTGCGGGAGAGAGAAGGCACACTGGAGCGGAGTCTGGCGGCGCCGGCAGTTCGCGGGCCCTCGTCGGCAGGGACCAGGTCCCGCGCATGAGCAGCCCACGTGATTTCGACGTGACGTCTGTGTGGTCTCAGTACAAGTTCTATAGCTGTTCCCCTCCGTTTATATTTTCACATCTCGGCCCGCCGTTTCAGGATTGCCAGCTGAATGGGAAACACAAACGTCATCTTCCTCCTGACTTGAAGGCTTCCTGATGATAATCCTGGCCTTCGGATATTGATACGGAAGCGACTTCTTTCTCTGGGCAGATGAAGAAATTTTCAATCAGTCATTGCAGTGGCGACTTCCTGCCGTGGCCTCGAGCGTTAAGGACCTGACCCAGCGTCTGTGCGGATGTGAGTTCAGTCCCTGGCCTGGCTCAGGGAGTTCGGATCCGGGGTCGCCACCTGCTGCAGTATAAACGGCAGTTGGGGCTCGGATCCTGCGTGGCTGTGGCTGTGGTGCAGGCCTGCGGCTGCAGCTCCGATTTGAACCTTGGTCTGGGAACTTCCATGTGCCGCAGGTGCGGCCATTAGTAGAAAACACAGAAGGGAGAGAGACTGCAGAGTGTTGGTTCACACTGGTGGAAGAAACGGAATCATTTTGAAACGATTTACACAACTAAGGAAAAGTTGAGTTCTCGTGTTTGCCACCATGCGTGTACTGTGTATTTCATACTGTGTGTGTGTGTGGTTTCACAGTACAAAGAGTGTAACGGGCCCTCCCTTTGCTGTGTGGGACTGCAGGCATTATGGTCCCGCATCATTTCCATTCAAGAAAGTCAGTGTTGGAGTTCCTGTTGCGGCTCAGTGGGTTAAGAACCGGAGTAGTATCCATGAGGATGTGGGTTCGATCCCTGGCCGCGCTCAGTGGGTTAAGGATCCGGTGTTGCCACAAGTTGCACTGCAGGTGGCAGATGAGGTTCAGATCTGGTGTGGCTGTGGCTGTGGTGTAGACCTGCCGCTGCAGCTCGGATTCAACCCAGTAGCCCGGGAACTTCCACAGGCCGCAGGCGTGCCCATAAAAACAAAAAAAGGAAAACAACATTTTTTAAAAAAAGAAAGTCAGTCTTCCCAGAAGCATCTAGGAAGAAAGAGATGGTGGATTGAGCCTTGTGTTGCACGTGAGGGTGCCTGGGGGCCGTGACTGGTGGAGACGTGAGTTGCTCCGCTAGAGAAGGACCTTGTGCTTCGGTGGTGAGGGAGGGGCCCTGCAGGCGCTGACCAGGGCTCTGCTGGCACAGGCACCCAGAAGCGGTGCGGGAGCTCAGACCCCCCAGCTCCCGCTCCCGCTCCCGGGCGGGGTCGTGTGGGTCTCGCGGGTGGAGTGTTGTCCAAGAGACCAGGTCTGGTCGGGTGAGGCGCCAGGAAGGCTTGAGAAAAGACGCAGAAGAGAGCAGGACAGGCAGTGGCAGAACCTAGAAGTCCCGTAGGAGGTCCCGCCACAGGGAGACCCCTTGGTGACGGGCAGACAGCCTGCCTTGTGCCACGCTTTGCCTTGGCTGGTACCAGATATTTGTCGTGTGTCCTAATGTTAAAAATGGTCCTTATCTAGAAAATAAATGGGGGCGTTCTCGTGTGGCGCGGCGGAAACGGATCTGACCCCTGCCTTGGCTCAGTGGTTCAGGATCTGCGGTTGCCATGAGCCGCGGTGGAGGTCACAGATGTCGCTCGGATTCCGCGTTGCTGTGGCTGTGGTGTAGGTTGGCAGCTGTAGCTCCGATTCGACCACTAGCCTGGGAACTTCCATGTGCCGCAGTGTGCAACCCTAAAAAGGACAAAGGAAAAAAAAAAGATAAAGATAAATGGGACTCCTGCAAATTAAAAGGGGGAAAAAAAGTGGAAACTTGATCGAAAAGAAAGCAATGGCGAGCTTATATAGAAACAGGCCATGCACGGAAGAGTCAGCTCTCTTAATGAGTAATTAGTTAATGATCAGAGAACTGCACCTGCAGGAAATGGTGAGAGACATCAGTGCGCATGGACGTTGCAAGCTCTATACAGTAGGGTTATGCACGGCGTTCTCAAGGTCAGGAGAAGACACTGGTGTCCCTGCCCTAATGGTGACTGTCGGCATTGTGGCCGCCCTTCTGAAGGGCATTCCGTCCACATTTTGAGTTGCGCTCAAGAAGCAGACATCTCAGTGGTTATGACTCCGACTGGGAACCATGAGGTTGCGGGTTCGATCCCTGGCCTTGCTCAGTGGGTTGGGGATCCGGCGTTGCTGT
>PVHT021183672.1:5497243-5525497 GCA_004024745.2 Catagonus wagneri
GAAGCGGACATCTCTCCCCAGTCCTGTCTCTTGTAGGGATAAATCCCAGAGAAATTCTTAACCACGTGGGTCCTGGGACGCCCCAGGGAGATGTCAGTGTGACTTACAGAATTCAGAGCTGTCCTAGTGCTCCAGACCGCAATGAGGTACCACCTCCCACCTGTCAGAACGGCCATCACGAACAAGTCCACAAATAACACACGATGGAGAGGATATGGAGAAAAGGGAGCCCTCCTGCACTGTCGGTGGGAATGTCAATTGGTACAACCACTGTGGAGAACAATACGGAGGTACCTCAGAAAACTAAACCTGAAACTGCCATAGGATCCAGCAATCCCACTCCTGGGCATCTATCCAGCGAAAACTGATTCCATAAGATCCATGCACCCCTCTGCTGGTTGCAGCACTAGTCACAGTAGCCAAGACATGGAAGCAACCTAAATGTCCATCAACAGAGGCATGGATTAAGATGTGGTGCATATAGACGATGGAATATTACTCAGCCACGAAAAAGAACAAAGTCATGCCATTTGCAGGAACATGGATGGAACTCAAGGTTCTCCGACTAAGTGAAGTCAGTCAGAAAGAGAAAGACAAATACCGTATGACATCACTTACTTGTGGAATCTAAACTATAGCAGAGATGCACCTATCTACAAGGTCGAGACTGATCGCAGACGCGGAGAGCAGCCTTATGGTGCCGATGGGGAGGGAGTGGGATGGACGGGGAGTTTGCGGCTGGTGGATGCAAACTATGCCGTGAGCAGTGGATGGGTGGTGGGTCCCTGCTGTGCGGCACAGGGGCCTGCGTGATTGCGTCACTTTGCTGTGCGACAGAAATTGAGGACACATTGTAAATCCACTGTACTTCAGTGCAAAAAAATATATTTAAAAGGAAAAAAAAAAGGCTGTCCTACGTCGTCATCGCCACATAAAGCCCCTAAGTCGTGGTGGTTGTGTGTGACAGACAGGTCCCCGGCCCGTGGTTGCAGACGCAGCTGCGTGATGAGGTCTGAGAAGCACGCTGTTGAGTGAACGACTTTGAGGAAAGACGGGTGTACGGGGCAGACCGCTTTCTATTCATGAGAAACACTCTCTCATGCAGCGGGATGGAGCTGGCAAGGCACTGGCGCCCTTGACGTTGGACTTCGCACACATTGCAGCGGGGCAGGGGCGGGATTTCAGGGATGGTGCTTGGGACCGGGTGCGGGGACCAGGTGCGAGGGAGAGACCTGCACTAGCGGGGGAGGGTCGCGCTGTGGGTGACGGCGGCGGGAAGCGTGGTCAGCTGGGCCCTTGTACTCGCATCCAAGGGACGGCCACCACCGTCTGAATAAGCAGCATTCGGCTAGGTCAAAACTTGGGAATGAGCTCGGAAAGAGGGAGGTTAAAACCACATCAGAGGCAGTTCCCATAGTGGCTCAGTGGTAACCAACCCGACTAGTATCCATGAGGATGGGGGTTCAATCCCCAGCCTCGCTCAGTGGGTTAAGGATCTGGCATTGCTGTGAGCTGTGGTGTAGGTTGCAGATGCGGCTCAGAGCCCGCGTTGCTGTGGCTGTGGTGCAGGCCGGCAGCTACAGCTCCTGTTAGACCCCTAGCCTGGGAACCTCCATATGCCCGGGTGTGGTCCTAAAATGAAAAAAAGACTTAAAAAAAAAAGAATTTTTTTTTGAATGATAAAAATTATAACAATGAATTTTAAATATAGTTATAATTATAGTCATATAATTATACAAAATGCAATAAAGAGTGCATGAATGTAAACCTAATAAAATTATACATTTTCTGATATATAAATAACTTAGTCATTATGTAATTGTATATTACATTATATAATTATATTATAAAATAATTGTAGGTATCATTAATGATATAATATAATGATAATATATACTTATAAGTAAAATATAATTTAATTATTAAAATTATGATACGGTATTTTTACTATATATAAACATATAATGTATTATAATTTAATAATTATATAATAATGTAATTATATATTGTAATTGCATACCTTTAGTTTAGAGGCCAGAAAACCATGGCACCTCCAGCCAGCATCCCCGGCACAAACACTTTCAGTTGGAACCAACTCATTGTCACTTGCAGGGCAACTCTAGGTCTTAATGTTCCCACCTCACTGTCCACCTTACCTCCTGGACCCAGTGGCCGTTCCAGTTACGGACTTTCAGCCCTCCTAGACGCTCTCCAGATGTTATCAAGTCGACCTTGTCGGTCAGGACTAGCTTGGGATTCCCCGGGGGCCCAGCGGGTTCAGGATCCAGCGTCGTCACCGCTGTGGCTCTGGTTCCTGAAGTGGTGCGGGTTTGATCCCTGGCATGGGCGCTTCTCCGTGTGGCGGGTGCTGCCAAAACGAGAAGCAAAAAAGAAAGAAATCAGGAGTAGCTTATTATCGTACCCTTTCAAATAAGTCGATTTCCTTGCCTGTCCATCCCTGCTTTTTTTTAATTTTGTGTTTTTATTTATTTTTTTATTTAGGGCTGCACCTGCTTCTGGGCAAGGGGTCGAATTGGAGCTGCAGCTGCAGGCTACACTGTAGCCATGGCAACACCCAATCTGAGCCGCACTTGTGACCTACGCCGCAGCTGGTGGCAGTGCCAGATCCTTAACCCACTGAGCGAGGCCGGGGATCAAACCCGCTTCTTCACAGACAATATGATGGGCTCTTAACTCACTGAGCCTCAATGGGAACTCTGTTGACTACCTTTTAATTTTTTTACCTTGGGTTTCCCATCCCTCCTTTTCCACGGTTGTTTGATCTGGAATGGAACACCTCCGGTTTTTAATTTGTATTTTTTATTAGCGTAGAGCTGATTTACAGCATGGCCTCAGTTTCTGCTGTACAGCATACAGTGACCCAGCCACACGTACGTTCTTTTTCTCACACTATCGTAGTAAGTGAACTAAGTCAGAAAGAGAAAGGCATGGTTCTTTTTTTTTTTTTTTGGCTTTTTGGCTTTTTGCCTTATCTAGAACCCCACCTGCGGCATATGGAGGTTCCCAGGCTAGGGGTCCAACAGGAGCTGTAGCCGCCGACCTTCACC
Organism: Catagonus wagneri; assembly: GCA_004024745.2. NCBI lineage: Eukaryota > Metazoa > Chordata > Mammalia > Artiodactyla > Tayassuidae > Catagonus > Catagonus wagneri. The sequence goes on from PVHT021183672.1 coordinate 5,500,312, forward strand.
ACAGCCACAGCAACGCGGGATCCAAGCCGCTTCTGCGACCTACACCACAGCTCACGGCAACGCTGGATCCTTAACCCGCTGAGCGAGGCCAGGGATCGAACCCGCAACCTCATGGTTCCTAGTCGGATTCGTTAACCACTGAGCCACGACGGGAACTCCGGTTCTTTTTGCCTTTTGAATTTAGTTCAGATGGTGGCTTCTTTAAATTCCATGGGTGTCTTTCATCTGTGGACCCACGTCTACAACTCAGAAACGTTTTCCTTTCTTCCCCCCCCTTTTTTTTTTATCTTTTTAGGGCCGCACCCTCGGCATGTGGAGGTTCCCAGGCTAGGGGTCGAATCGGAGCTGTAGCCACTGGCCCACAGCCACAGCCACATCAGATCCTTAACCCACTGAGCGAGGCCAGGGATTGAACCTGCGTCCTCATGGATGATAGTCAGATTCATTTCTGCGGAGCCACAGTGGGAACTCCCAGGAAAGTGTTCTTTGAGTGTGTCTTCTGTTTCGTGTTCGGGTTGGACAGGCTTGTTGTGTGGGGTGATTCCTCATGTGTGGGCTCGCCGGCTCTCCTCCCTCTGCGAAGACAGAGCAGCGGCAAGCCTCTTCCCGTGTTCACCGCGTTAGCCGTCTCCTCTGGGTTCTGCATGCCCGGAGGGTGCCTTCTGCTTCCCCGGTCTTGTACTCTGCAGGCTGTGATCTGAGTTGGGCCACCTCCTGACACTCTCAGCTCTCTCTGCGTTTACACCGCGACGACGCGTCCCATCCTCGGATGGCGGAGTCTTTCTCATGCTTTCAAAATAGATGTGTTTCAGAAAACAGCCGTTTCGGAGTTCCCGTTGTGGCTTGGCGGGTTAGGAACCCAACTCGTACCCGTGAGGATGCGGGTTCCATCCCTGGCCTCGCTCGGTGGGTTAAGGATCCACTGTGGCCCCAAGCGGCGGTGTAGGTCACAGACGTGGCTCAGAGCCCGTGTCGCCGTGGCTGTGACCTACGCCTGTAGCTTGCAGCTCCGATTCGACCCCTAGCCCGGAAACGTCCACACTCCCCAGGCATGGCCGCAGCAAGGAAATAAATAAGGACTTAGAGATGAGCTAAGTTCTTTTTTTTTCCCCTCTGTGTTTAGGGAATTGGTTAAAGGAAGCTGTGTCTTCATCGAGAAAGTAAAATAGCCGTCGGGTATCTGACTGCCTGTCCCTGAGGCTGTTTCCTTTTTGCGCCCTCTCCTCACCGCTTTCAGTGTGCTTCCAGCTGCCAAATTCCAAACGTTGTAAGTTCCTTAGCGTTTTGGCGCAGCTGTTGCCTTCTGTCCACCCCAGGCCTTAGAGAACTTGTGGATTTATATTCGCATTTCATGCTCCCTGAAATTTCCCCTAGAAGTTGGTGAATGTTTTCCCAGGAGTATTTCTTTGTCTCTATTACGAAGGATGTGATTTTCTCTCCTGTTTATTCCACCTGGTGCCCAGGCTACGGGGCACGTCTCCATCAGGACTTGGCTCTTGATTCAGCTTAGAAATGGCACATTTTCTTGGACACCGTGGGCGAAAGAAACAGGAAACTATTTCACCCTGTCTCCGTCCTCAAGAAAAGGCAGCCTGTTTTTGTTGAGACCTTTCTGGGTAAAAAGTTGCTGATGTTAACGAAAGCCAGGAGTGGGAGGCTTCCTGCAGCAGAGACAATTGGCCGAAGAAAGAGCAAAACCAAACGTAATGTGTTTTTGGAAAGACTGCTTCTTTGCTCCAAATTGATCCAATATAAATGTAATTTTGCGTGTCCGCCGTGGTGACCTCTGCGGGGCTGGGACGTGAAACGTCAAGGCTGGCCCCTGGACCGGAGAAAATGAGCTGCAGGCCTGGATCGAGACGATCACAGCCGAGGACTTTGAGTTGATGCCCTTGCCGGCAAACAGCTGTCCCTTGCAGACCGCTGGGCGAATCGTGGTCGGTCCAGATGCAGGTGTGGTGGGTCCAGAGCGACGCATCGTGGGGCCCTCATTAGAATCCACTCTCGGGGAGGGACGAAAGCCACGAGGAACTAGAAGGAACCAGTCTCGGACACTGATGGCAGCCTGTCTTTCCGACTGGGCTTTGTGTTGTTGGCAGCGGTTGTTTTGTTTTCCCAGGGGTGCTTGGTTCCCACCATCTGTTTCCCCACCCACGGCAACGCCCGGGTGTGCAGCGGGATTTTTTTTGTCCGATGGTCCAGGGGGTTCCCAGTCGCACAGGAAAGTCAGATGGATACTCTGCTCTGGAAAAATGTGGCTGCCTGTCTGCGGGCAGAAACGTACGAGGCTCCCCCAGGCCCCTGAACCACACCCAGAGGCCAAGTGCACGAGGGTCGGATAAGCCCATTCTTTGCCGTGCTGGAGGCGCGTTTTCCACCGCACTGCCTTTCTCAACGTCTTCTGCAGGTGACATTTGGGAAAGACTTTTTGCATACTTAAAAATATGTTTCTCAGGTTTCTTACCAACTTGAGAAAATTGATGAGATTTGAATGAAGTCTGTAATTTAGACACAATGTCATTTTCTGATTTTTTTCTTTTTTTTTTTTTTTGCCATGCCCACAGCATATGGAAGTTCCCAGGCAAGGGTCTGAACCTGCACCATGGCACTTACCCGAGCCACAGCAGACACCATGCCAGCTCCTTAACCTGCTGCACCACAGGGGAACTCACCAACGTTCCTTCTTTATAAATTTTGATCAGGGTAGCCCGGTTATGTGAAATGCCAGCGTGAGGAAAACCTGGTAAAGGGCATAGAGGAACTTTCTGTACTGCCTGTGCAGCTCACCTATAAATCTGAAATTATCTCAAAAATAAATTTTTATCGTTTCAAAAATGAATCTAAAATTATTTCAAAAATAAAAGAGTTAAAACAGAGCCCAGCTGGTTAATGATCCAGCGTTCTCTCAGCAGAGGCTCAGGTTGCTGCTGTGGTGCAGGTTCGATCCTTAGCCCGGAAACTTCCACATGCCATGGGCGTAGCCCCCCAAAATTAATATGTATTTTTTTTTCTTTCGTTTTTTGTTTTTGAGGGCTGCACCTTCAAGCTATGGAAGTTCCCAGGCTGGGAGTCAAACTGGACCTGCAGCTGCCGGCCTACACCACAGCCACAGCAGCGTGGTGGGATCCGAGCCGACTCTGTGACCTACACTGCAGCTTGTGTCAACACCAGATCCTTAACCCACTGAGCGAGGCCAGGGATTGAACCTGCATCCTCACAGAGACTACACCAGGTCCTTCACCCCTGAGCCACGTGGGGAACTCTGTACAGTGTTTGAAATGTCAGGATGACATAACGATGAGGTGGACCTGAATCTTCCTTGGAGGACTAGGACTTGCTCTCACCTCCTTCCTCCTTTAAATGACATCTTGTGCATCAAGGGCAATCCTAAAAGCGGACAAAACACAAAACAAACGAAGAAACACCACCCACCATAAGATCACATCTGGGTGTACAATCAAAATGAAAATAGTTTCAAAATTGTACTCATGGAAGCAACCTCAGTGTCTGTCGACAGAGGAATGGGTCAAGAAGATGTGGTCCATATACAAAATGGAATATTACTGAGCCATGAAAAAGAATGAAATCATGCCATTGGCAGCAACATGGGTGGACCTAGAGATGATCACAGTAACGGAGGTTAAGTCAGACATTGCTGAGTACCCGCCGGTGAATGAAATCACCCCTTTTGGAAGACTCCTTCATTATTACCCTTTTTAGATCATGAATTGTTGTTTTCTCCTCCTGCATATGTATCTGAGGATGTAGTGATGACTAATGCAGAATGAATACAGCGGGGCAAATGCTGTCGTATAGGACAGCGTTGGGTTTTTATGATGTTATTCACTGACCCAGAAAGCAAAATGCGTGCACACCTAAAGAATGTGGGCTTTGGTGACCTTTTAAAAAACTTTTTTTTTTGTCTTTTGTCTTTTGTCATTTTAGGGCCGCACCCATGGCCTATGGAGGTTCCCACGGTAGGGGTCTAACAGGAGCTCTAGCTGCCGGCCTTCGCCACAGCCACAGCAACGCGGGATCCGAGCCGCGTCTGCAACCTACACCACAGTTCATGGCGACACCGGATCCTTAACCCACTAAGCGAGGCCAGGGATCGAACCTGCAACCTCATGGTTCCTAGTCGGATTTGTTAACCACTGAGCCACGACGGGAACTCCAAAAACTTTTCTTAATTGCAGTGGAGTCGATGAGCAATGCTGTGTTCCTTTCAGGTGTATAGCAAAGTGACTCAGTTATACATACACATGTATCTCTTCTTTTTCAGATTCTTTTTCGATAGAGCTTATTAGAGAATATGGAATAGGGTTCCCTGTGCTATTAGTAGGTCCTTGTTACTTACCGATTTTATTTCTAGAGGTGTGTATATATTAACCCCAGCCTCTTAATCTATCCCTCCTCTTCCCTGCTGGTAACCATAACGTTGTTTTTTCTGTTTGTGAGTCTGTTTCGGTTCTGTAGAAAGGTTCATCTGCACCATATTTTAGATTCCACAGATAAGTGATGGCCTGTGATATTTGTCTTTCTCTGTCGGACTTACTTCCCTTACTTAGTATGATCATCTCTAGGTCCGTCTGTGTCGGTGCCAACGGCATGATCTCATTCTTTTTTCACGGCCGAGTAGTATTCCAATTTCTACATGTACCACATCCTCTTTATCCGCTCATCATTGTCACCGACCGATGATTCCCGTAACCTGCCATCCCCGACGTCTGAAGGAGATGATTTTGCTTTTCCGTAAACGTGCTTTCAGTCCTTGCTTCATTCATAAGTTTCCTCGCCCTGTTGGTCCTCCTTGTCTTGTGGGCAAATAAAACCCCCTTTTCCACACCAGGCGTGAAGGGGTGTTCCTCCATAGACGGACCCTGGGTGCCCAGGAGACTCCATCCCGTTCACATCGTGGCTGCTTTGTACAGTCCCACCCACGTACCTCCTGCCAGCTTCTAGCGCCTTATCTCCCCAGCCGACCGGGAACCCGGCCTGCACGCTGGTCACAGGACACCTCAATGTCCCACCCGCCGAAGCCACGGAGGGCGTAACCATCCTACAAGCAGTCATCCTTTGGGACACGTGGCGGCCAGATGGACCAGCTTCCATTTTTGGAACTCGCGGACATGAACGTTCCAACGGTAGGTGTGTGCGGGGAGCCGGTTTGCAGCCAGCAGTGCGGGTTTGACACCCTGCTGCGGGTGACTTCATCCCTTAGACACGCTCGCGGCCCCCTGAGCCCCTGAGCACCGCTGGGGCTGCTTGATTCCCCCTTAGTGACTTCTCTGCCGCACACAGGCTCTTGCCTGGACAGCCCGTGACAACCTGTAAAGAAACCCCCCTTGGATCTGGACTCGCTTCTCCGTTTTCTTTCCAGTGCCGTCTCGTCCTTGGGTTAGATTCAGTGCTGGGGGTTCTCTCCCTTTGGGAATCTCAGGGTCAAGAAATAGTGGACTAAGATCTAGGCTGGGTTACTTTGTCCATCTTCTGTATCTGTGGCAACATCGACTTCTTCTTGGGGAACCCTGCTGCCTTCGGCTTCGGGACCACGGTGAGGTGAGCAGAGTTGGTGTAATGAGACCTGTCCGTGTTTTCATGGAAAAAGCCTCAAAACCCCAAGACTTAGTCAGTCACCTGTTTCTTTGTTTCTTTTTAAGGCTACCCCTGCGGCATATGGAAGTTCTCAGGCTAGGGGTCAAATCAGAGCTGCAGCTGCCAGTCTACACCACAGCCACAGTGGCACCAGATCCGAGCCGCGTCTGTGACCTACACCCCAGCTCACGGCAACACCAGATCCTTAACCCAATGAGCGGGGCCAGGGGTCAAACCCACATCCTCATGGACGCTATGTTGGATTCTTAATCCACTGAGCCACAGCAGGAACTCCATCGACTACTGTTTTATGTTTTTACCTTGGGTTTCCCATCCCTCTTTTTTCCAAGGATGTTTGACCTAGGAGGGGGTTGGAGGAGTTCCCGTTGTGGCTCAGCAGAAACAAATCGGACCAGTGTCCATGAAGACACAGGTTCGATCTCTGGCCTTGCTCAGTGGGTTAAGGATCTGGCGTTGCCATGAGCTGTGGAGTAGGTGGCAAACGTGGCTTGAATCCCATGTTGCTGTGGCTGTGGTGTAGGCTGGTGGCTACAGCTCCTGTTAGACCCCTAGCCTGGGAACCTCCATATGCTGCAGGTGCGACCCTCAAAAGCCCCCCCAAAAAAGGGGGGGGTGGAGTTGGACTTTTCAAACTGTGTGCCTCTAGCTCACCTTGATGAAAATTCCTGCTTTGGGCGCTTTCATCCCAAACTCATCCAGAGGCGTTTTTACCTGTGGCCTCTCTGCTCCCCAGTTACCAGCTGCTTCTGTGCGTCTAGCAGCGCCGTTCCCAACCACCCACGTGCCCTCCTCCCGTCTGGAGGCTGTCCTTCTACTGTCTGACCCCTTCCCTTCTTCTGCCAACCCTCCAGGCAGGGCTGCGAGCCCACCTCCCTTGAGTCCCCTTAGCAGCTCATTTTATTTTGAGAAAACTCTCCCCTGGAACCCGAGCTGGCCCTCCTGTTGTGTATGGCACCCAGGGGGGTGTGGACGGACGCTGGAAGCTGCTCGCCGCAGGTGCTGGGGAGGTAGTGTTGAAAGCTCGTGCCGTTTTCCCCTCCACCAAGATCCCCTGTGCGGTCACGGGACCGGGAGCCGGCAAGAGCTGAGCCCCCTTGGGCCTCCCAGCTCTGACCCATCTCCTTCCCCCGCGGGTACCTGGCCTTAGATACCTTGGCCCGCAGGCTCTGCGTCAGCGCCCAGCCGAGACTGCTGGTTCGTTCGGTCCCCTTGCTTTGGCCGTGGGAGGCCTGATGGTTTCCCCATTGAACGTGTCTTTCCGCTGATTCTCAAACCCTTGGGATATATTGAATACGGCAAATGGGAACCAAGCGTGCAGACGGATTGAAGGTTGTTTATTTGCTGACCTTCAAAACAGGGAGAGGATCAGAGTTCTCGTGGTGGCTCGGCAGGTGAGGAACCTGACATGGTGTCCTTGAGGTTGCAGGTTCGATCCCTGGCCTCCCTCAGTGGATTAAGGATCCGGCGTTGCCATGAGCTGTGGTGTGGGTTGAAGGTACAGCTTGGATTCCGCGTTGCTTGGGCTGGGGCTGGGGCCGGGGCCGGTGGGTACAGCTCCGATTTGCCTGCTGGCCTGGGAACGTCTCTATGTGCTGCAGGTGCAGCCGTAAAAAGAAAAAAATAAAGGAAGAGGATGGTGAATTATCCAGGAGGGCTTGGCGTAATCCCACAGGTTCTTAAAAGGGGAAGAAAGCCACAGAGGACGAGATCCGAGTGACTCTGCGAGCAGTGGCTGTGCGGGCACAGGAAGGGGCTGCAAAGCAATGAATCTGCAGCCTCCAGAAGCTGCAAAAGACAAGGGAACAGTTGTGTCCTGGAACGACAGCCCTGCCTGCACGTTGACTGTAGCCTGTGCGATCTCTCTCGGACATCCCACGTGTGCAATGGCAAGGGGGCAGCCACGGGCCATGCAGAGTCCTAAAGTCTGTCCTAAAGTCCTGCAGCTTCCCGTGTGGGTGACTCTGGGCCAGGTACTCGGCATTCCCCAAGTGCCAGTTCCCCGGTCACCCAAAGGTGCTATCTGGCTCCCAGAACCGTTGCCCAAATCACCGAGGGTGGGCGAAGCCCCGTGGGTCCCGTGGGCTGTCCTCAGAACATTCGTGGAGCGAGCCGGAGCCCCTGATGGATGCTGGCAAAAGAAGCCCTGGGAAGAGACTCGCTTTCTGATCCAGCGTGTGAGTTTGTGTCCGTCACCTCTTGCCGAGTAACAAACAGTCCCCAAAGGCGGCAGTTTAAAAGGACGTAAAGATGATACGTTTCTGGGAGTTCCCGTCATGGTGCAGTGGGTTACGAGCCCAGCTAAGATCCAAGAGGATATGGGTGCGATCCCTGGCCTTGCTCAGTGGGTTAAGGATCCGGTGTTGCCGTGAGCTGTGGTGTGGGTTGCAGATGCAGCTCGGATCCCGCGTTGCTGTGGCTGTGGTGTAGGCTGGCGGCTACAGCTCCGACTCGACCCCTAGCCTGGGAACCTCCTTATGCTGCGGGTGTGGCCCTAAAATAAAGAGAAAGAAAGGAGGAGGAAAGGAAGGAAGGAAGGGAGGAAGGAAAAAAAGGGACTAAACACTTGTGGCCCCGTGACAACAGTTCAGGACAGATCCAGTCTGCAGGACAAAAGCCAAGAACGCACCTCAAAACCTTGCATGGCGCACAGCAGCCTCTGACGACAGATAGTTCTCTGACCCCAAATGTCTGGAGAGCCTAGGTTGAAAAACACGACCTTCCCCGAAGCCAAGGTTGTGTGCCTTCCAGGTTCCTGCAGACTCACCCTTTTGCTCTCTCCTTCACAGCATCCCATCGGCCAGGAGCAGTTTCATGGCTGTTTTGGCGACCTCTGTTCAGCACCCAGTTTCAAAGCCAAGCCGAGGCGTTTGAGCCTCAGACCCCTTTCTGCAGGCAGACGTTGCGGGCTCTGTTACTCAGAGCTCCCAGTCATGGCACCGTTGTTATGATAGAGTTTCTTCCAGGATGAAGGAATTGCAGTGTCCTTGGTCCTGGACCCGCTGGAGCAAAGCATTGAAACGACAGGCGCTTGACAAATGTGTTAAAGCAAAAGTACATTTTCAGAGAGAGAGAGAGCCTGCACGCAGCTGAAAAAGAGGGCCCGCCTCACTTGACAAGTGTTTTTATATCCCCTGATTTGCGTGGGGCACGATTACGCAGAGGTGGAATGAGGCATGAGTGACCTTCCTTCCCCAATAGCGAGCGACCGGCCCAGGTTGCTTCCGGTGGGAGAGGGCCTTACAACGAGACTCGTACACAGGCTTTGGGGTGTAATCTCCTTGCAAGCGATGGAAGCCTATAACCTTGAAATCAGCTGGATTTCCGTGCTTCAGTAGAAGCATTCTGGATCTGCTTGTAATACCATGCATCTGCACGGCGGGGTCGGGGAGGGGCGCTGCCCTCTGCTGGGACATCCTTCTTTTGGTCTTGGACCGGGGTCAGTCCTGTAGACGCCGCCACCTGTCCGTGGAGCGGTCCCATCTGAGACCAGACCTCCGGAAGCGCCCCCCAGTTGAGTCCAGTCTCCCCAGCCAACCCGTAGGGCCAAGCATGGGATGGACGGGGAGTCTGGGTCAGTAGATGCAAACTAGTGCGTTCGGAGCGGATAAGCCGTGAGGTCCTGCTCTGCAGCCCTGGGGAACTCGATCCAGTCGTTGGTGACGGAAGGTGACGGAGGAGAATGGGAGAAAAAGAATGTATGTACATCTATGACGGGGTCACTTTGCTGTGCAGCAGAAGTGGAAAGGGCATGGTAAATCAACCGTAATAAAACTAAAAACTAAAAAAAAGAACCCCCAAAGCGTGAGCCCGTAAAATGCTGGTCATCTTTGGTGACCCAGCATTGGGGTTGGCGGTTATGTGGACCCCTTCATGAAGAAACGGCTTACCCTGTGGCAGCCTGGCTGCCTTTACGCCTCTGTACGTAAGCTCGCAGTTGGTGGGGCTGGGAGTGGCGTGGGGGGCGCGGGAGCTCTGGGGCCGGGAGAAGCGAGTTGTCGCCGCCGTGCGTTCTCGGAAGGACATTTTCCTCCAAAAGGGACCACGGTCACCTCGGCTTTCCGGATGGAATTCCCTTGGAACCGGGGACGCTGGCCAGATGGGAGGGGAGGTATTCTTTTCCAACCCCTCGTTTCTCTGTCCCTTGGCTTGGATGCTGTGAAGTGGCTTTGCTTCCTAAAGACTTAGGTTACCCCCTAAGTCTTAGCCAATCACCCTTAGATTTTTCCAGCCTAGCCCCGAAGACGGACGTGGGGGTGGTCCACATCCGACAAAAGACATGACCTGTTAGCTGTCGTTTGGCGTTGGGGCTCTGAACCCTAACCACCGATGCTGAATGTGTCTCTCTGGCTAATTGAGGTTCTTTTCGGTTGATCTCGTTTTTACGCATCATCTTCCCAACGTGGAAATGTTTGTGTCGTCTCAAGGAGAACCCGTGTCTGTTTCCGATTTATTTTCTGTTCACTCACTGAATATTTTTTATATGTACAGAAAGTCTTCTGAGACCGTTTAATAGGCTGTTTTCATCTTTCTTCAGTAAAAGCATGAAGCCGTATTTTTTTCTCTCTCTCTCTAGCGGTGGAAATCTGGAAGAAATTTAAACCGTGATCAAAACAGCCAACTCATGAAGTTTGAATGGTTTCTAAACTTAGAGAAAAGAATTTCTCGAGTGTCTTATTTTAAGAGAAACTCAGATTTCGGCTTCCTGGCATGGCACAAAAGGTACACGCTTCCCCGCCGCCCCCTTCAATCTGCATATGATCCCTTGCGACACGAGGCATTGATTTTTTTTTTCCCTACCGATCGTATGTAACCTCGTTAAAACATCTCAAACATGTGTAAATAATCTCAACGATCATTTTCTCCTTTTTTTATTTTCCTGGCAGAGGGAGATACTTAAAAGACACAGAGGATTTAAGTCTGGTGGTGATTTTTCAGAAAAATTTGTCATGTTGCTTCGAAGGAGCGGGAATTGAACAAAATAAGGAGAACTTGGGCAAAGATAGGAAAATGCATTTTGAATCCAGATCTCCATGCAGATGTCCGTGGGGAGAGTGGTTGAATCAGGGACACAAAATTGTGCCCACCCCACGCACAGGCTAGTAAATATCAGAGAGTCCCCCCAGCGCGCCCTAGTGCATGCCCACATGTGCCCAGAAGCATCTTAACGAAGGATGCTGACCTTTGCTCTGAAATAGAACCAGATGCGCATGCTGGGGACGTGGTGGGAAGGTCTGGCTGAAAAAGGTCCCCACAACTTTTATTTTATTGCAGTAGATACTCAAGGGATTTTTAGCAAGAGGCTGCCCTCGCCATCCCCCTCAGCCCGGGGCTTGAAATCCGCTCCCCAGGAATGCCGCAGAGATTAGATCTCAGGAGTTAAAGGTCCACACCCCGGTTTAGCATGCCTCCAGTGGAAGTTCCGAAAAGAGCTCCAGTCGTGGGCGTCTCCGTGGACATTTGTGGCGTGGTCCTCGTGGCTGGCGTTGGGCCAGGTGTGTAGAAAACCAGGCTGAGGAAGATCGATGAGCTTCTGGGTGCTTTCCTTGGGTTCGGGGGTGCTGGCGGGGGGCAGGGGCAGATGCACGGATGACCGACAGCCCGAGTGGACGTGATGAGTGATGGGACCGGAGGGGTTCGGGGGCTCTGCCGAGCCGGGCTGGCCGGGACGCAGGGCGGGAGGGGGCAGAGCGAGCCGGGAAGCCTGTCCCACAGGTGTTCCCTAGCGGTCCCGGGAGCGGGAGTGACTTAAAAAGTGCCTCAGGCCCACGACGCACCGCTTCCTCCAGGCGCTGTGGCTGCAGTTACCGGGTTCCCCCGTCACACCTCAAAAGCGTTGCATTGTGTTTGTCCTTTTTACGGATTGTCTGTCTGTCTGTAAGTTATATAGTATAATAAAGAATAGGTAAGAATAAATAGAATAGGAGATGATGATATGTAATAGGAAGGAAATTAGGCAGATTCGATTAATAGTAGATAGACCCAGATACGTAGCAGAAAGGTCATAGTTGCTAGGTAACTAGCTACCTAGTTAGCTAGATGATGGATGGATGAGTGGATGGATGGATGGATGATGGATGGATGATGGATGATGGATGGATGGATGGATGGTGGATGGATGGATGATGGATGGATGGGTGGATGGATGGATGGATAGAAGGTAAGTGATAGAAGTAGACAATGCATAGATGATAGGAACTAGAAACTGGTGATAGACAGACAGACAGATGGAAGTAGGTAGTTCTATCTATATATCCATGTCTGTCATCTGTCTGTTATCGATCCTCCGTCCAGCTGTGTATGTATGAATGTGTCTTTCTATCAGTCATCTCTCTATGATGATTTACTTTAACAAATCGACTCACGCAGTTTGGGAGGCTTGCGGGGAGGGGTCCCATATTTGATGGACAGGCTGGCAGCCTGGACACTCCAGGAAAACTCGCCAGGCAAGGCCCACGGCCATCTGCTGCAGAGTTGCTTCTCTTTTGTGAAAGGTCAGTCATTATTTGATTCAGGTTTTCTGCTGATTGGGCGGGACCCGGCCGCCTTTTGCAGGGCAGGCTGCTTTACTCCCAGTGCAAGGACTGAAATGTCCAGAAACCACCCTGCACGGAACCATCCGGGGTGGTGCTTGACTGCGTGGTGGGTGCCGTGGCCAGCCAGGTGGGCACATCGGACGAGGCTAAGCTGAGTCAGACCTGCGAAGAAAATGAGGTTACGGGCCGACAGCAGCGGTCGTCCACTGGACTGGTTCCGCCCCCGGGGAACGCCTGACGGTGTCTGGGACGTGTTTTTTGTTCGTTGGTACTGGGAGGAGGCGGTGCCCCCGGCCTCCGGTGGGTGCCGACATCTGGTGCAGACGTCAAATAGTGCTAAGACTGGGAAAGTCTGATGTAGAGTAAGTGACAGATGTTGGGAGGGTCGGGTAGTCGTCTTAGAACATTGCTGGTTTTACGTCTGCTTTCCCAGTGCTACAACGGTTTTTTGAAACCTGACTAAATTTTTTTTTTAAGTTTAGTAGACAGTTGCTAATGCGTCTTGATACTTTTTCCATATTATTAAAAGACATCTCTCTTTCTAATTCTTGCTACCTACCTGCCATATCTATCTGTCTGTCTGTCTATCATCTGTGTCTATCTGTCCATCCACGCATCATCTTTTGATCTATGTCTAAATGTCTGTTCGTTCATCCATAAAGCATAAGCCTGAGTAGCTCCCTCAAACCCTTGCAGATAAAGTAGATCCTGCAGCTTTTCTGCAGAAGAATGAGTCAGCGAGAGCGAATGCCTTGTCTTTTCATAAAAAGTCAGAGTAGAGGAAAAAAAAGAAAGCATGGCCAGCATTTTCTGAGTTCATCCCAGTTTGAGATTTCTGCAGGATTTCCGAAGAATTGAGCTGGGTGGGCCCTGGAAGGTGGCACATCACATTTAATTAAAACCCAGAGGTTTTAAAAACACATTTTCATAGGACTGTAGAGCTAGTTCTTGGACTCGACATATTCTTTCTTTCTTTGTCTCAGTTGCAGGACTCTGTGTGTTGATGGACGGACCTAAATTTAAAAGCCTAACTCAAAATGAGTATCACAAAAGAACTTTTTGCGAGTAACACAGGGATCCTTTCACCAAAAAGAACGCTCAGGTTTTTTTTAAAAATGCGAAGATAGGATTTAGTAGCCAGAATTTATTCCCTGGTTTCAGATTCTCTATAAAAGAGAAACACTTGAAATTTATACAATATGGTAAATCAACTATAAGTGAATTAAAAAATATTTTTCCTTAAAAAATGTGCATAGCGCGTAAGGAGTTCCCGCTGTGGTCATTAGATTAAGGGTCCCGCCTTAACACAGCCGCGGCGCAGGTCGCCACCGTGGCTTGTATTCGATGCAGCCCCTGGCCCAGGAACTTCCATATGCCGTGGGTGCAGCCAAAACAAAAAAGAGAGAGAGAGAGAGAGAGAAAGCGAGAGAATACAGTCATTTTGTAATCCCTCGTGGTCTCTTAAGAATAGGGGCTTGACTGATTGCTTTTTTTTTTCAATAAAGCCCTTTTTATTATGAAATATTTCACATGTAAACATATGTAAAGACTATTATAATGAACATGTACCAACAGCCAGACTTACGCAGTGAAACATTTCACGTCTAGCTGGAGCAGGCGGCGTCTCCCCTTCTAATGGTCTCTCTCTGCTATCACAGAGGTCACCGTCAGCACAAATTGGATGGTCGTCCTTGCAGTTATCTTTCTCTTTCTGCCGTATGCGTCTGTCCCCAAATCGTACGTAGTTTAACTTTGTGCTTTATCGGCAATATGTAAATGATAGTGTGTGATGTGGGTCCTTCTACCGGTAGAAGTGTTTTTTGCTCAGGATTTCTGTTTTTCATTTGTTCATTGCTGGGGGAAGCATCTTTTATGATGGATGCCCGGAAATCTTGGTGAGATAATTCCAGCATCTGATTTCTCTCTCTCTTGGCATCAGCTGATGGTCTTTTTTCATTCGGAAATAGACTTTTCTGGTTCTTGCTGTGATGAGTGATATCTTTTTCTTCTTCTGTGGTATCCCAGACATTCAGAGAATTGAGTTATGTGACTCTGGGTTTTTAGGTCTTTTACTTCAAGAGGCAGTCACCTTGTTTGCGTTCAGCACGGGGTCCTTAGCTTACTTATTTCTGGCTGTGGTTCCCATGACAACGTTGGTTTGGGATACTGGGCAGGGCATTGCCGGTCCCCTCCGTCCACCCGGCAGCGCTGGAGCTCTTGCTGGATCCTGCTCATGCTGCCTGCAGAGGCCGAGTGCACTTTGCCAGGCGGGTCCTGTCACGGGGGAAACGTGGGCAATGCTGGGTCACACATGGGGCGTGGCTGCTTTCCTAAGCCTGTTCTCGCGGCTACCCCGCGGTGCCTGCCTCATCGCTGTGGACCGATTTCCGAAGTCCTTGTTTCCTGAGTTTAACTGTGTTTTCTGCCTCTCGTGTGTGCGAAATCGTGCGGTATCTGTCCTCCTGCGGCGGGCCGCTTTCCCTGCTCCCAGCGCCCGGAGCGTCAGCTCCTGCCGGCTCACGTGCGTTCTCGCCTAGGGCAGGGTGTCCTTCTGTCCCTCAGGCTGAAAACAGCCCGTCGTGCGCGCCGAGCACGTTTGGGGCTCCACTCCTCTGCCGGTCGATGAACAGCCAGGCGGTTTCCGCATGCTGCAGGCTGCGAATCGTGCTGCAGTGACCATGGGGGTTCAGACGCCTCTTTGGGACCCGGATTTCAGTTCCTGGAGGGTCTCATCTCTCGCCCTTGAAAGTCTTCAAAATCTCTACGTTTCACTAAGCAGCGCGGTGGCCTTAGGGCGCTTTCCTTCCTGTTAATCCTCTTCTGGCTTTGCACACTGTCGCTCCGGGTTGCGGGTTGATTCTCTTTTCAACCAGGAGATGTCGCGTCTCTGGAGGCCCCTCAACTGCTGTGCACCAAGAGGGGACGATAGTGGAAAAGAAGCAAAGAGCTTTCAGTGCGTCGTGCAGACTAGCGGGCTGGAAAGGGCTGGACCACCACTGAGCACCGAACCCCCGGGTGGCTGGTCTCTGTCCTTGCTGGCCACCGCTCTCCTCGTCTTAGCCTCGATCACCGCGCCTTGGCCGTGCAGTCCCTGCTCAGGCGTGTCATGGCCAGGCCCGCAGGGAGCCCAGAGCCAGCAGCACAGCAGTCCCGAGTGAGGCAAAAGTGGCCCCCCGTCCCCCCTCTGTCACCCCGTTCCACCCAGCAATCCTCAGGATTCTCCAGTTTCCTCCAAGGCGCCCGAGCAGCACAACTGACACGGTGGGACATTTTTGCAACATTTCCACAAGGAGGAGATGTTTGAATTATTTTTTCAGGATGACCACCGTGGACCAAGAATGCTACTCTGGTAAACGGCAAAGGTTGCAGCCCAGCCGCCCGCAGCTGTGCACCCAGGGGGTTGCTCGGGACGGAGAAAAGCAGGCTCCTGGCCCCAGATAGTTAAGGCGCAGATCCAAGGAATGATTTCGGTGAGCCCAGGGTGATACAGCTTCCCATACACAGAAAGGCACCAAAATGATTAACTCGAGATGTCTGTGTTTTGTGATTTAAATCCCAGCAGACATTGCAAGAATACCAGCCAGTCCTGCTGTAATCTCGGAACACTCGTTGCTTTGGGCTCAGAGCATTTGTCTAGATGCTAAAGACGATAACGGTGTCTGGACTTGATGTTGGACTCCACGTTTGTCTGCTTTTTTCCTTTTACAGCAAAACCCCTATCTGTCCCACCCCTCCCTGACCTCTTAAAACTATCTCTCCGATCGCTCCGAGGGGGCCGAGTCTTCAGCAAGTCCACCAAAGAAAACATCATCCTCAGCTTTTTGAGGTTGTGCCTTTTTTTCCCCAGTCGTTTCCCCCCAAACTCCGTAAGCGTCAGCCCCCGCCACGCTGAGTCTGGTCCTGAAGCACTCTGTTCCTGGGCGGTGTGGCGGTCGGTGGTTGGTTTCCGCTTCTCAGGCACGAAGGCCCTGGGATCATCTGGGAACTGATTTCGTGGCCGCCGCCGACACAGAGTGAACCAGGCACTCTGTAGTGTGGGTGCAAGCTTTGCGTCTTTGCCGGAGCTGACGTCCCCGGCGAAGGGAATTCACAGCCTGTGTGTGTCCCCTGGCCCCCACGGCCCCCACGCCTCTGCAGACACTTGACTTTGTTGGCTCAGTGGAAAGACTTAGGTTGAAGTTCTTGGGCTCGGCTCTAGGGTGGGGGGTCCAGATCCCCCTGGATCTTGGAAATACAGCTTCAGATTACCAGCTTCGTGAGGTAATCGTGTCCCGTATTTGGAAGGGCGCCGACAGGAGGTGGGAAGTACCTGGTTACAAAGCCTGCGTTTGGGATCTCCAGTGCCTGTCCTTTTGTGTCTTCTGAAGGCCTGCTGTCTGTTGGGGTTTAAATTTGAAGTGTCTGATCGTGACCCTTACTTCCTAAAATATTATAGAATTAAGTGTTAATTCATATTTTCCATTTTTACAAGTTCACCTGCTTTCCCAGGGACCTCCTCTGGAGCTGTAGAATAGCTTGTGTCTGCGTAAAGGCAGCGTTCCACTTGGGTGGGAAAAAAATGTTAACTGAATCCTATTTGCGGAATGCAGCTGATGGGAGCTCTCTTGGCCATTGTGCCCTGACAAACCTCCTTTTCTCAAACCCCCGCTTGCCACCCGCCCCAGGCAGCCGTGTTTCACAGAGCAAGTGATGACTTAGGCAAATTTTGCTTGTCACGGCGTTTTTTATTCATTTGATGATTCCCATCTCCTAGGAATTAGGGTGAACGATTCGTCCCGGGTCACCTGGAAATGCCATGGTTTTGAAACTGCAGTCCCGACCTCCCTGAAGGGCCCAGGGAGAGCTGGAGGCTGCTCGGTGCACCAGGACCGGCTCTTCATCCTCTTCTGAGAGTCCTCGTCCCAGATCGTGGTGTCTCATGGTGTGTTTATGAGGCGATAAAGGAGTGTTGACTGGTCTGAATCCAGCACTTATTGACTGGGGAACTTGGGAGCAGAGTCTAAAGGACCGACTTGGGGCGGGGGGTGGGGTCTTACAACAAATCCATGGGGCTGCTCTTCTGGGGCTCTGCTCTGCTGGCCCACACAGCCCGTTCTTGCCTACTGTCCCCTGTTCTTGTTGTCATGAGTAGAGACTCGGGCTTTCTTCCCTCAATACTATGAATGTTGGTCTGTGTTCTTGAGAGAAACACAATGCCGGTAGCAGATAGATAGATAGATAGATAGATAGATAGATAGATAGATAGATAGATAGATAGATAGGGATGGGGGATGGATAAATGGATGGACGAAAGAGTTGATGGATGGGTAGGTGGGTGGACATATGGATTGGTAGATGGATGGATGGATAGATGGATGATGGATGGATGATGGATGGTGAATGGGTGGATGGATGATGGATGGATGGTGGATGGATGGGTGGATGAATGATGGTGGGTGGATGGATAGATGGATGGATGGTGGATGGATGGATGGGTGAATGGATGGATGGATGATGGATGGATGATGGATGGATGGGTGGATGGTGGGTGATGGATGGATGGTGGATGGATGATGGATGGATGATGGATGGATTGATGGATGGATGATGGATGGATGGTGGATGGATGGATGGTGGATGGATGATGGATGGATGATGGATGGATGATGGATGGATGATGGATGGATGGTATATAGATGGATGGATGAAGCAATGAGTGAATATATAGATGGATTGACGAGTGGGTGGATGGAGGGTAGATGAGTGGATGGATGGTTGGATGGATGTATAGACAGATGAGTAGGCAGATAGACAGGTAGAAGCTCACATGCTAACAGGATTTCTTACCCTCGGCCGCATGGACACCTAGATCTGGGTCATTCCGTGGTGGGGGTGTCCTCTGCATTTGTCAGATATTGAGCAACATCCCTGGTTTCTACCCACTAGATACCAGTTGCACCCCCCTCCCCCAGGTGGTGACATTGCCAAGTGTCTCCGTCAAGGGCAACGGGGTGAAATGAACACAGTGAGGACCGTTCAGAACAGGATGCATTTTGTCTCTTCCGCGTCACCCAGAAGGGACAACGGGCAGCAGAAACAGTTCACCCCGCTCCATGCTTCTGCAGAGGCTCCTTCCCAACACTTTGGAAAGTCCCTGGCTCTCTGAGTGGGCTCGGATCGCCCTGGCTCTGTGGATCCAGCAATTAAGTATTGCCACATCCTTTTTTTTCAGCTCTGAAAAGTGCTGTGGAGCCAGGAATTTAAAAAGAAAGTGTAACCAAGCAGAAGGAGGCACAGAAAACCCTGTTTCTCTATCTCTAACCTTCAGGCATCTTTGCGCTTTTCCAGAAACTTCCAACGATTGTGAAATTGTGTAGGAATACCAGGCATGGTTCTGTGGTTGCTGGTGGATTATAGTGCGTTGAGATGCTAGCAGATCTTGCAAAACTCTTCAAAGATAAGCACACCCAACAGATTTAAACAGTGCCTGGTGGGCCATCTGAAAAAACCTTCGTTGTTGCCTAATCTTTGGGAAAAGGGAGAAATAGTTTACTTCGTAGTCATTTGAACAGCAAAGCCATCGGTCATTTGTATACAGAATATCTGCTGACGCTGCCGATTGTGGTTCTGGGGACGATTAAACAACTGTGTACGTGAACAAGAAACATTTGCAGATTTGCCTTCTCTCTTTATACTTTTTGCAGCTGAAAAAACATATTGCGTCCTGGGACCCTGGGGTCTTTGTGGTTCAAATCATGTCTGTGAGCGGGAGGCTGGTGACACTTCAAGGGGCTGTCCCCTGAGGTTTGGAAGACGTTTTTATTTCTCCAGTATTTCTCCCACTCTGTTTTTGTTTTGTTCTAGGGTTTTTTTTGTTGTTGGTTGGTTGGGTTTTTTTTGTTTATGTTTTTGTTTTTTTGCTTTTTAGGGCCGCCCCTGCAGCATATGGAAGTTCCTAGGCTAGGGGTCAAATCAGAGCTACAGCTGCTGGCCTACACCACAGCCACAGCAACGCGGGATCTGAGCCGCATCTGTGAGCTACGCCACAGCTCACAGCAACGCCGGATCCTGAACCCGCTGAGCGAGGCCAGGGATCCAGCCCACGTCCTCAGGGATGCTGGTTGGGTTATTCAACCGCTGAGCCATGACGGGAACTCCAAAACTGGCTTTTTAAAGAGCGCTGATGGTGCCTGTCTTTAAAGTTTGGTTTCCTTTGGACTTGCATGCACTTCTTTCAGCTGGGACGTTTGAGCACAAATGAATCAGCTCTGAGTTTAAGATATATAACGTGCCGCTGTAATCAGGGCGCTTTGAGTAGGAGACAGAGCATGGCAGCAGAGGCGATGGGACCCTGCCACGGGGCAGTCAGTGGCCGGATCCTTTCCAAGAGCAGAGGGCCCTGAACTTTGCTTCTGCCACGAGAGCCACATCCCATGCAATACCTTTCACTAGCGAGCGCTCCCTCTCTTTGGTGCCAGGAAGTTCAGGGCGGCCAGCTGTCGGAAAACAAGAACGACACCTGTCTCCGTGTTCTAAAAACTCATCCTCACTCAGCATGAGCCCGGGAAGCTTCTGGAACTGATGAGGTTCGAAATCCAAACAGAATGCCCATAGATGTCTCCTGCCTGAGCAAGAGCGTCAGCCCGGAATTGTAGTCCGCCTCCACGGGTCCACTCTGACACTCTTTGGGTGGTCACTCTAATTTTTTGCAAGACACACCCCTGCCACTTTTTATTATTATTGCTATTTTTGAGGAGGAAGGGATTTAGGTAATATTTTCTTTTTTTTACTGTGTCCATTTGGTTTTGAATATAAGATATGCAAAAGTTTATTTCAGTGAAATTCAGTAGAGCATATCTGTCTGTCTATCCATCTGTCTTCTGTCTGTCTCCCTATCAGCTATTTATCATCAGCCTCTTATCTGTTTGCCTGTCTACTTATTTATCATCTACTTATTTATCACCTATCTAATATCATTGCTCTCTATACATCTAATACAGGAACCTGAAAAGGCTTGTGTTTAATACTCTTAAAGGTTTGTAGTGATTTATCGAGAATCTAGCTGTGGTGAGCGTGCTTTCCCTGTTTTCTGTTTCTTTCTTCACCCACCAGCCCAGGGTGGGAAAAAAAAATCCATCGTTCGTAATCTAGGTCTGTGTGTGCTTTTGAGGTAGTCCTTGTTTCTGCTGGGTTCCTGACAGTGTCCACGCCAGCCACCGGTTTTCATTGTCAGTGGCATCAGTGGTTTCAAGTTGTGCCCGCACAGACCTGACGGTTCCCGGACTCTGGATATTTTGCTGAACCAAAGAGGAGTAAGACCTTCTACATGTGTGCACGCAGGTCCCAGGGACACCTCGGGTTCCAGGTTCCGTCCGGGAATAACTTCACCCGGAGAACACAGCGGTGGTTCCTTTAAAAAGCTGAATGCGGCATTACCACGTCATTCAGCAGTTCCACTTCTTTTTCTCTTTAAATGATTTTTATTTTTCCCGCTATAGCTGGTTTACAGGGTCCTGTCAGTTTTCTCCTGTACAGCAAGGGGACCCAGTCACACATACATATATACATTCTTTTTCTCACATTATCCCCCATCGTGTTCCATCATAAGTGACTAGATTCCATTCCCTGTGCTAGACAGCAGGATCTCATTGCTTATCCAAAGGCAATAGTTTGCATCTGTTAATCCCAGATTCCCAGCCCATCCCATTCCCTCCCCCTCCCCCTCGGCAACCACAAGTCTGTTCTCCAACAAGTTTCGTTTCTGTGGAAAGGTTCGATTGTGCCATACCTTAGATTCCAGATGTAAGGGATAGCAAATGGTATTTGTGTTTCTCTGACTTACTTAGTATGCGAGTCTCTAGTTCCATCCATGTTGCTGCAAATGGCATTGTTTTGTTCTTTTTCATGGCTGAGTAGTATTCCATTGTGTATATATACCACATCTTCTTAATCCATTCATCTGTCGATGGACACTTAGGTTGTTTCCATGTCTTGGCTGCTGTGAATAGTGCTGCAGTGAACATGCGTGTGCATGTGTCTTTTTCAAGGAAAGTTTTGTCCGGATATATGCCCAAGAGTGGGATTACTGGGTCCTATTGGTAGTTCCATATATAGTTTTCTGAGGAACCTCCATACTGCTTTCCATAGTGGTTGCTTTCCATAGTGGTTGTACCAGCTTACATTCCCACCAGCAGTGCTGGAGCGTTCGCTTTTCTCCACACCCTCTCCAGCATTTGTCATTTGTGGGCTTATTAATGATGGCTGTCTGACTGGTGTGAGGTGGTACCTCACTGTAGTTTTGATTTGCGTCTCTCCAGTAATCAGTGATGTTGAGAGTTTTTTTCATGTGATTTTTGGCCATCTGTACATCTTCTTTGGAGAAATGTCTTTTGCCCGTTTTTCCATTGGGTTGTTGGCTTTTTTGCTGATGAGTCGTATAAGCTGTTTGTGTATTTTAGAGATTAAGCCCTTGTCAGTTGCATCGTTCAAAACTATTTTCTCCCATTCTGTAAGTTGTCTTTTTGGTTTTTTTTAATAGTTTCCTCTGCTGTGCAAAAGCTTGTCAGCTTGATTAGGTCCTGCTGGTTTATTTATTTATTTATTTATTTATTTTGTCTTTTTGCCTTTATCTAGAGCCGCACCCGCGGCATATGGAGGTTCCCAGGCTAGGGGTCTAACAGGAGCTGTAGCCACCGGCCTTCACCACAGCCACAGCAACGCGGGATCCGAGCCGCGTCTGCAACCTACACCACAGCTCACGGCAATGCCGGATCCTTAACCCACTGAGCAAGGCCAGGGATCGAACCCGCAACCTCATGGTTCTTAGTCGGATTCGTTAACCACTGAGCCACGACGGGAACTCCTGGTTTATTTTTGCTTTGATTTCTGTTGCCTTGGGAGACTGACCCGAGAAAACATTTGTATGGTTGATGTAAGAGAATGTTTTGCCTGTGTTCTCTACTAGGAGTTTGATGGTGTCTTGTCTTATGTTTAAGGCTTTAAGCCATTTTGAGCTTATTTTTATGCATGGTGTGAGGGTGGGTGTCAGTTTCATTGATTTACAGGCAGCTGTCCAGTTTCCTAGCAACAACTGCTGAAAAGACTATCTTTTTCCCATTTTATATTCTCGCCTCCTTTGTTGAAGGTTAATTGACCGTAGGTGTCTGGATTTATTTCTGGGTTCTCTAGTCTGTTCCATTGGTCTGTATGTCTGTTTTGGTACCAGTACCTCACTGTCTTGCTTACTGTGGCTTTGTAATATAATTTTTCCAACCCAGGAGCATGGAGTATCTTTCCATTTCTTTGAATCCTCTTTAATTTCCTTGATTAATGTTGTATAGTTCTCTGCATATACGTCTTTCACCTCTTTGGTCAGCTTTATTCCCAGGTATTTAATTTTGGGGGGTGTGATTTTAAAAAGCAATTCCACTTCTTGATGTTGACCCAAAAGAATGGAAAGTGGGGGCTGGAATGGCAAAGTGCATAACTGTGGTCATTGCCTCACTACCTGTAGTAGCCAATAGGTGGAGACAACCCAAATATTCATTAATGAAAGAACAGATAATCAGAGTGGGGTCCATCCACACAGTGGAATACTATGCAGCCGTGGAAAGGAGTGAAGCTTTGACACAGGCTGCCACCTGGATAGACCTTGAACATACGAGGCTCAGTGACAGAAGCTAGACCCAGAAGGACACACAGAGTGTGATTCTGCTTGCAGGATATCCCTGGATGTGTCAAATTCACAGAAATAGAAAGTGGGATGGTGGTTCTCGGAGGCGTGAGGGGAGTCGCTGTTTCATGGGGACAGAGTTTCAGTTTGGGATGAAAAAATGGTTCCTGGGACACATGGTGAGGACAGTTGCACAACATTGTGACTCTACTCAGTGCCACTCAATGGACCCTTAAAAATGGTTAAAACGGTGCCTTTTAGGTTTTGTGTATTTTACGGCAGTCAAAATATAATCTCACCCAAGTGCCTCCTGGAGGAACCGCACGTCCTCGTTCCCAAAGTCCCTGATGTCCCTGCCGTCTCTTTGCATGCTGGCAAAGCTTTGCTTTGACCACTGCTGGCCAGCACCAACCCGCAGCCTGCAAGCCTGGATCAGCCTCTCAGCCCCCGTTGTCCAAGGCTCCACCTGGGCTCTGAGCCAATGGGGCCAGTGCCTTACTGTGTGGGGCTGTGCCAACGGGACAGGTGTGTCGCCTGCCCCAGCATCTTTCTTCACAGCCAGTTCTTACTCCAGGTCAGGGACGGGGTGCTATAAATGTCTCCAAAAAGGTCTGTGCCGCCGTTTTCTCTCTCAGAATGTAAACTTACCGTCTATGTCTCGATGCAAACATTAGCTGATGAAGACCACATGCTGCTCCCCACGTCACCCATGGGGGCGCACGTCTCCGTACCTTTGTACACGGTCCTCTGTCTCCCTGGAGATCTTACCCCTTTGGTGAATTCCCTCTGGTCCAGATCCCTGGAGGTAGTTGCCTGCGCGGTTGTAAAACTACAAAGATGCATGTGGCCTTCTCTTGAGTAAAATCCGTTCTCCATCATTTAGAGCAGAAGTTGGCCCATTTATACCTGTTTCGTGTGTGTGTGCGCGTGTTTGTGTGTGTGTGTGTACCATTCTCTTGAGTAAAATCCTCCCCGCCATTTAGAGCAGGAGTTGGCACGTTTATAGTTATTTTTTTTGTAGCATCAGGGAGTAAAGCATCTTGGGCTTTGCAGGGTATCTGGTTTCCATGGCAGCGACTCAGCTCTGCCACTTTGTTGCCAAAGGTGCCATAGAAAATGTATCGAGGAACCGTTGTGGCTTGGTGCCCGTAACACTTCAGAGAAACAAGACGATGGCCCAGATTCAGCCGACGCGCTGTAGTCAGTCGGCTTCTGATTTAGAGGCTCAGTCACAGGAGTCGAGCATCGTGTGCAGAGTCCTCCCGTGACCTGAGTTTGTTCCTCTTTCCTGCCATGTTGTCTGCCGATCGTGCCCCGTCCCCAGTCTCTGTAAAAAGATGCTGAGCAGGAGCCGGTGACGCAAGCAGACCCTTTCAGCACAAAATACACCTTGTCGGATACTGCTGTGGGCTGTGTCCCGTCAAATGTCATATATGGAAGCCCCAACCCCCTCGGGATGGGGTCGTTATTTGGAGATGGGTCTTTCAAGAGGGGAGGGAGGTAAATGAGGTCACGGGGGGTCCTGATCCCCCAGGACGGGGGTCCTTAGAAGAAGAGGAGGTCAGGATGCAGACACGCACAGAGGGGCGGCCCTGGGAGGACACGTGGAGGAGACGGCTGTTGACACGCCCAGGAGAGAGGCCCCGGGAGGGACCAGCCCTGCCCGCCCCTGAGGCTCAGACCCCAGCCTCCGGGATGGGGAGACGATAAATGTTGTTTAAGGGCTGCCTTGCCTGTGGTCCTTTCTTACGGCAGCCCCAGCAACTAATACAGCCCCGCCTCAGCGCCCCAGAAATTATACTGCTTTGCAACTTCCCTTTTTTTCTCTCTCTCTGTTTTTTGGGCCGTGACTGCAGCATATGGAGGTTGCTGGACTAGGGGTCAAGTCTGAGCCGTGGCCACTCCCAATTCAAGCCGCATGTTTGACCTACACCATGACTCCTGTCAACACCCAATCCTTAACCCAGGGAGCAAGGCCAGGGATTCAGCCCGCATCTTCATGGATCCTAGTCTAGTTTGGTTCTTAACCCACTGAGTCACAACGGAACTCCTGATTTTTTTATTTTTTTTTTTTGCTTTTTAGGGCCGCACCCACGGCATACGGAGGTTCCCAGGTTAGGGGTCAAATTGGAGATGCAGCTGCCGGCCTACACCACAGCCGCAGCCACATCAGATCTGAGCCGCGTCTGCAACCTACACCACAGCTCACGGCAACACCGGATCCTTAACCCACTGAGCAAGGCCAGGGATTGAACCCGCAACCTCATGGTTCCTAGTTGGATTCCTTTCTGCTGCGCCACAACGGGACCTCTGGAACTGCTGGTTTGTAACTTCTGCACTGCTCTGTCTCTACAGCTGGGCTTGAAATAATGTCTTTGAGGGATCT
>PVHT021183672.1:5528639-5574246 GCA_004024745.2 Catagonus wagneri
TGCAACCTACACCACAGCTCACGGCAACACCGGATCCTTAACCCACTGAGCAAGGCCAGGGATTGAACCCGCAACCTCATGGTTCCTAGTTGGATTCCTTTCTGCTGCGCCACAACGGGACCTCTGGAACTGCTGGTTTGTAACTTCTGCACTGCTCTGTCTCTACAGCTGGGCTTGAAATAATGTCTTTGAGGGATCTGGTGCTGCTGAGTGTGAAAGGCAGAGCAGCCGAGGGGTTCAGGACGGTCAGTGACGTCATTCCAGCTCAGCAGAGGAGCAGAGGTCAACACTCCTTGGAAACCTCCACTCGCGCCCCCGGCCCATTTCCTTTGCATTTGGGTAGCGGCCTAGGAACCTGGCTTGGTTCTGATTTTTCCATCCCGCCTTGGTTCATGCGACGCTCCAACAAATGGAGGTATTTTTCTTGGTGCTATAATCTTCACACGCGCCTCAAAAATATTTCATGCCGTTTCTGGTCTGGCTGAGCAAAGTGGAAAATTTTAGGCAGTGGTGCCAAGGTTTCAGACCGCTTCCAGACTCTTGCTATTGAATAAAAATATTGCAGGGGGAGGGGGAGGGAGGGGGCCGGACGGGGAGCTTGGGGTTCATAGCTGCAAACTAGGACACTGAGAATGGATGAGCCGTGAGGTCCTGCCGTCCAGCACAGGGACCTCTCTCCAGTCTCTTGGGATGGACCAGGATGGAAGATGCTAGTTAAAGAAAAGAATGTGCGTATGTGTATGACCGAGTCCCTTTGCTGTCCAGCGACAGTGGTGTAACATTGTAACGCAACCCTCTTTTCCTAAACAAGAGAAGAAAAATGTCGTAGGTTCCCCCTTTTTTTGTGATCGGCCCAGGCTGGCGTTACGTCACTGTCACCTCCCCCAGGTCACGGCCGGCTGGTGCTTTCTCTCCTCTCTGCGGTGTTTCACTGCCTTTAAAACACGTTTCCCGTGTGCACGGGCCTTTCCCAGAACCGGAACGTCCCCGCGTTGGTCACGAGCCGCGTTCGCGTTCCGGAACGAGGTTCGCACACGGGGAGTTGTGCTCGCCTTGGCCGCGACCCTTGGCCCTCACCGGGACTTGGTTCTGCCAGCGAAAGAACCACACGCGCCTCTAAAAGATCTCATGAATTAGAAGAGAGGTGGACAGAGCCCCACAGAGCGTGTAGGAACACGGCTTTGCTACAGCAGACACACCAAAGCGCGGATAATAGGCTGACGAAGTGCATCAGGTTTATTTGCATTTCGCCCCAGGGCGACTCCGGGCAGTCCCCTTCCTTGAACTCCATCCATAGCAATAAATACTTCATCCTTCCTTGTTTGCACAAGACACGCGGTCATACCCGCAGGCTGGGTTTGTCCGAGAGCCCCCCGCCCCGTCCAGTTGAAATCTTGCCAGTGATTTCCACGCTGGCTTGTGACATGGTGACAGCAAAGAGAAAAAGTCGCTTTCCGCCCCCGTCGGGGGCATCGCAGAGCGGGAACTGGCATGTCCGCTGTCTTGGCCGTGTGGCAGAGCCACTTCTAAATAGATGCCTGCACGTACGTGCAGAAACTTGGCCCTGCTGCCCGCCCCCTCGGAGGTGGTGTTCCCTGATGCATGAGCTGGGTTACGTGCCAGTCCCAGGGCAACGGAGCCTTTCACGGGACACCGCGTCTCCAGAGCTGAGCTGCGTGCCTGTGAATATCAGGGAGATGCAGCGCCTGCTGTTTCTGTCCCTCTCGTCTGTCTTCTGCTTTGCAATGCTGTTATCTTGTTTATGTAAGAAAGCGAGATTTGGGAGTTCACGTTGCGGCTCAGCGGGTTGAGAGCCACATGTAGTGTCCATGAGGAGGCGAGTTCGATCCCTGGCCTCGCTCAGTGGGTTAAGGATCCAGCATTGCCGTGAGCTGCGCTGTAGGTCACAGACACGGCTCGGATCCCATGTTGCTGTGGCTGTGGTGTAGACCTGCGGCCGCAGCTCCGATTCACACCGTCTAGCCTGGGAACTTCCGTATGGCACGGGTGTGGCCCTGGAAAGAAAAAGAAAGAAACAAGAAGGAAAGCAAGATTCAGTTCAATTCCATCGTGAAGTCTTTTGAGGCTGACTGCAGGTGGCATGTTTGTAGAAAGTGGCTAGCGGAGTTCCCAGCAGAGCTCGCAAACGTTCCGTCTTCGTGAAATGCCGTCAGTGAGAATTCACCGTCACCCGCTCTCCGCTGACCCTGCTGCCACCCCCGGCCACCCACCTTGAGGTCCCTCATCTCGCTGTGTCCACAGGTCCAGTATTAGTCCCTGCAGGCTGCTGTCACAGAATGTCACAGAGCAGGGGGGACTCCCACACAACAGGCACTTCTTGCTCACAGCTCTGGAGGGTGGGCGTCCACGGTCACGGGGAGGGCAGCTTCTGCGTCCACTGGGGACACACCTCCTGGTCCACAGATGGCGTCCTCTCGCCGTGTCCGTGCGCGGAGGAGGGGGCGGGGGCTGTCTGCCTGTCATCTCGCCGTTCGAATTTGTAAATCTCCATCTGCGTTAACGTAACGATCCGTGTCATGGGTAAAATAACTCGATTCCTTACGGTGAATGTTTTTGTTGCTCGTGGTGTTTTGTGTTGTTTTTAATTTAGTTGACTTAGCACGTTGTGATAGTTTTGGGTGTACAGCAAAGTGAATCCGTTATACGTGGACCTGTGTGCATTCAGATTCTTTTCCCACGTAGGTTATTACAGAATATCGAGTAAATTTCCCTGTCCTGTACCGTAGGTCCTTGTTGATGCCCTGTTTCTTTATACAGCAGTAGCTACATGTTAATCCCAAACTCCAAATTTATTCCTTCTGCCCACCTGTCCCCCTTGGCAAGCACAAGTCTGCCCTCCACGTCTCTGAGTCTGTTTCTGTTTTGTAGAGAGGTTCATTTGTGCCCTGTTTTAGGTTCCACGCAGAAGTGATGTCATACGGTATTCGTCTTTCTCTTTCTGACTTATTTCACCTAGGTTGAGACTCTCTAGGTCCATCCTTGTTGCCGCAAATGGCATGGTCTTGTCCTTTTTAATGGCTGAGTAATATTCCACCATATATGTGAACCACGTCGTCTTTATCCATTCCTCTGTTGTTAGACATTTAGGCTGTTTCCATGTCTTGGCTGTTTTGTAAATAGCGCTTTTGTGACCACGGCGGTGCATGTATCAAAGAGTTTTATTTGGGCAGATGCCCAGGCGTGGGATTGCTGGATCCTATGGTAACGGTCCCCTGTAGTTCACTGCCACGTACCGTAGCCACATTCTAAGGGTCAACTTCACACTTTCCTCATGGACAAGCTTTCTCGATTTCTTCCACTCTCCCGGGTCCCCATCCATGTCAAGAATAAATCCTCCCACTTGACTTCGTCTTCCAAGTGAATTGCTGCTCATCTGCCCCCGGAAGGGAAGATAACAGTTTCCCTTTCATCTTTGAAGCGTGTGTTCACGGAGTGTTCTTAGCCTTGGCGGCAGCCTGTTTCAGCAGAACTCCGTGTGAAGCCTCAGCATGTTCAAACACCGTCCCACGACCGTGTCCCCACATATTCCAGTGCCAGACGGAGGACAGCCATAGCCACGCTCTGAAATCTAACACGCTTTAAAACCCGGCCGCTGAACGCTCAGACGGCTCCCTTACACAGCCCGTATCTTCGAGCAGATCCTACGCTGCTCTGTTTTTTTCTCCCGGACCCTAACGTTGGCTCAGTACCATCCCGCTTCCCCAGAGGTCCAGGCATGAACCCCCAAATGCATGGCCAAGTCACCTTATGTGGCCGAAAGGACTCGGCAGGTGGGATTCAGGGGAGGGTCTTGGGATGGGAGATGGCGCTGGATTGCTTGTGTGGTCTGGCCGGGAGTCCTTGCCCGAGAGAAGCAGGTGGCGGAGTCCGAGAGGCTGCGGCGGTAGATGCTGGGGGCGGGAGACGTTAATTAGCAGCGTCTGCCCTCCTGATTTTGGAAACGGAGGAAGGGGCCATCAGCCACACGAGGCAGGGGGCCCCCGGGAGCTGGAGACGACAGGGGGGCCGCTCTCTCCTGGAGCCTCAGAAGGAGCACAGCCTGGCAGACCCGTTTCCAAGTCTGACCTCCAGCGGACACGGGCTGGGGTGGGAAGGTGTGCGGGTCGCGGGACGGACCGCCGGACTGCGGGGTGAGTGCCTGGCTTGTTGGGGGGGACGCATGGAGAGGACGGTGCTGGTGCTGTGGGAGCTGCAGTTTCTGGCTCACAGATCCCACTGGCCCCGTCTCTCCCCTGTCCCCAGTATGGGTGACCCTGTGACATTCTGAACAGAAGCTGCCAGCTGATCCCCGACGCCCATGCTCAGTGGAATTCAAGTTGATTTTTTTCTGGTTTTTTTTTGTTCATTTTTTCTCTTAAGGTTTAATTGATTTACGACATTGTGTCAGTTTCTGCTGTACAGCAAAGTGACCCAGGCATATATATATATATATACATTCTTTTTTCTCAGATTATCTTCCATCCTGGTCTATCCCAAATGACTAGATACAGTTCCCTGTGCTGGACAGCAGGGCCTCCTTGCTCATCCATTCTCAAGGTCACAGTTTGCATCTACTGACCCCAAACTCCCCGTCCCGCCCACTCCCTCCCTCTCCCCCCTCGCAGCCACTAGTCTGTTCATGTCTATGAGTCTGTGTCTGTTCTGTAGACAGGTTCATCTGTTCATATTTTGGATTCCACGTAGAAGTGGTATCATCTGGTGTTTGTGTTTCTCTGACTTGCTTCACTTAGTATGAGAATCTCTGGTTGCATCCATGTTGCTGCCAATGGCATTGTGTCGTTCTTTTTTATGACTAAGTAGAATTCCACTGGGTATATGGACCACGTCTTAATCCATTCATCTGTCGATGGACCTTTAGCCACGTCTTGGCTATTGTTATTTTTTTTTTCTTTTTGAAGATAGTGATAATGTCCCTGACGTAATGTTCAAACCGGATCTCTTAGACTCTCATTCAGCTGGGTGAGGCCATGTGACTAGGTTCATAGGATTCCAGTACAAGCTTTATGGGACATTTAGGAAGGCTGCCAAGAACGAGCTCATTCAGTTGGATGGTAGGCCCTTTGGTTTCTCACCGCCTCTCCATTCATGCTTCCAGGGATATAGACATGACGGCTAGAGCTTCAGCATCCACTTTGAGCCACGAGGCAACCTTGAGGATGAAAGTCATGTGTTGAGGTGTTAGAGCAAAAAGATCAGAGCAGTCTAGATTCTTGAGCATCTTGGAGCCACCACAGTGATCCTGATTCTTATTCCAAATTGCCTGTATTTCTGAGGTTTGTTGTTTTTACGTTTGCTGTCTCTGGGCCTACTGCTGTATTCACCCTCTTAAGGATAATACCTGGTGCATCTTGTAGAAACCTTTTGACTGTCCCCAAGCCCTGACCACTTTCTAAACGTCTTATTCCATGGTGATTTCAGTTTTTTACCCACTCTGCCGCTCTTGTGGATGTGCTCTAGAGGTGAAGCTGCCGGTGTGAGCCTATCATCATCTGAGGCGAGCAAACATGTCTGTAATTTAACCCAGGATGGAATTATGTCGTTATCCGTTTATCGGGCCCTGTGGTCAGACCGGGAGCAGATGACTGCGAGTCAACCCTGGGAGGGTCAGAAATCTATGTGTGCGCACGTTTGGGGTGAAGTTCATAGGGGAATAAAAGAAAGAGACCACCCCCTTTTCTTCCCAGAGCACCACCCCCTCGGTGTAGACTGAGCCCAGAGGGCATGAAAAAATGAGCCGTTTCCAGCTTCCTGGAGAATGTACCATCAACCACCGCCCCCCCCCTTGTAGAGTGGGTCCCCGTGCCGTGAAAAGTGCAAAGCGCCCGGTCCGTCACCACTGCAGGTGTCCGCTTCACGACATCTGCTTGATGTCATCCGCCCTTCACCTGTGATCAGAAGACGAGCTGTGAAAAAACTAACAGCCTGTTGGGGAAAGCCTCGTCAATTTCCAGGGACCCCCCCTGGCCGGCCATGGAGCTGAGCTGTGCTTTTTGGCAAAGCCGCGCCCTGGGGGGTGTCTCCGAATTTTGCATGCAAGCCTCCATCCCGAGGCGGCTTCCTGATCTGCGCGGAACCCAACGACAGTGATGCTTCTCTCGGAAGGGCGTCCACGCTGAAGCTGGGGCCGAATTAAGATGCTGGGAGCCGCAAGGAACGTTGGTCAAGTTTCAGAAGTCAGGCATTTTTTTTTCCCCCTTCCTGAATTTCTCCACGGGGACCTCTGACCCATGGATCGTTTTTGTACGACGATGGGGCGTGAGGCTGGGGAAGATGGCCAGACGTGCGCGCTGAATTGCGTGGCGAGCCCCAGCTCCGCGAGGAAGGCGGGGGCTGAGGCAGCTCCCTGTCCGAAGCTGCTGCAGGCACGTCACCCCTGGGTGGAGATGTTCCCCGGGGCTGATGGCACCACGGACCACGCAGGAGGTTGCAAGGCTTTCTCCGAGGATGCTGTGGATGGCTTGGTGCTGAAAGTGCGGGCGGGAAGAGGAAGCTGCTGGCAGCTTTTGAGAACCAGGCTGGCGGAGCGAGTCTGGGGGGAAACAAAGGAGTGCTGTGAGCTTGGAGGGACGCGAGGACCCTGGTCACTTGGGGGCATAGCTGGGGACACCGCGAGTCCCCATTTCCTGGCCCCCCTGACGCCAGGGCTCCCTGGAGGTTGATGCTGAAGACGCTGGTGTTGAGGAACACGAGCCAGGCGGAGAAGGGACGAAAGAGGGGCAGAGACACCTTCGGACGGGGGCTGACCCACGCGCAGTGCCTCGTCCAGCAAACTGGAGTTTGAACAAGCAATTCGTGACGTGCTCTGTGCATTTGGTGTCTCTCTCTCTCCCCCCACCTCCCCCCTTCCTCTCTCTCTGTCACACACACACACAAACACACACACACACACACACACTCACGTCCCAGTGACAAACGAGGAAACAGCCCTTCCACGTGGTGGCACAGGAAAATAAGTTGGATTCTGTCCCGACCCTCCACTGACTTTCTGGGCAGAGTCTTAAAAAGTCAGTCTGCTGTCGTTTTCAAACACCGTAAGATGATTGAGGTCGGTTGCTTTACAGAGTTGTGTTCATTCCTGCTGTTCGGCAGGCCGATTCGGTGGTACCCACGTATTTAGACACATTCTTTTTCACATCCGTTTCCATAATAGGTTATCACAGGAGCCTGAATCGAGTTCCCTGTGCTCTCCAGTAGGTCCGTGTGGTTTGTCCGTCCTGTAATCTACTAGCTGGCATCTGCTAACCCCACACTCCCCGTCCCTCCCACTCCCTCCTTCCCCCTTGGCAACCCCAAGTCTGTTCTCTGTGTCTGAGTCTGTTTCTGTTTTGTAGTTGGGTTCACATGTGCCGTATTTAAGATTCCACATAGAAGTATGATGTTTGTCTTTCTCTGTCTGACTTGCTTCACTTAGTATCCTAATCTCTACGTCCATCCACGTGGCTGCAAATGGCATCATTTCATTCCTTTTTGATGGCTGAGTAATATTCCGTCGTGTATATGGACCACATCTTCTTGATCCATTTCTCTGTCGATGGACATTTAGATGGCTTCCACGTCTTGGCTGTGGTGAATTGTGCTGCCATGAACATCGGGGCATGTGTATCTTTTTGAATTAATGGTTTTCTTCAGATAGATGCCCGGGGTGGGATTGCTGGGTCCTGTGGCAGAGGGGTTGTTATCTTGAAGCCAGAAGAAAGGGACCAAGTTAACAAGCTTCGGCATTTTAACCTTGGGCGTCCTGTCTCCTTGGCGAATATGATCCCAGAGGAGAGCGGCCCTCAGACCTACGTTTGCTGCGGAAAAAGAAAGCTCGAAACGCCCCTCCCAGTTGTATATCCAGGGAAAACAAAGAATGTTTTTCCTCCAGCCTTCCGGAACGTAAATCACCTTTCTTCAGCACCCCGAACACGTTGGGGGAGAGCAAAATCCAACCATGTGAAGTGTGCTTATAAGAATAGAACACATCCGCCACGGCATAGCCTGAGTTCTGGTTCAAGCCAAAAAAAAATTTTTTTTAATTCACCCTCGAATGAACCCCACAGCTCTTTTTCTTTATAGATCTGAGGTTTCTGGAAACTGAAGTCTGTGTAATAACTCCTGTGAAAAAAGTAAACATTTTTGTTATCCACAATCAAAATCACACGGAGTAAGTACAGATCCACTGTAATTATCTAATATTTGAAACAAAGCCTTCTTCTTTCAAGACAACCCAAGATCATAAAAGCCAAGCGCGTATTATTAATTATACTCAGATTATCTCAGAATAGCCCCAGTTTCCTGCCTGACGGGCTCTGTTCCAGCTGCATTACTCATCAGATACTGAGTTTGAGACTTATCCCATTTAACCCTTCCAAGATGCTTGTATTTTATTTTACTTCTTTGCCTCTTTGTATGTACTTGCGTTTGTTGTTGGTGGTGTTCCGCTCAGGGTGTCGAATGAAATACTGCACCGTTCAGGATCTGTTCAGAGGAAATGTTTCAGAGTTAGTCGTCAACGTGGCAGGGGGTGAGCTGGTCCAAGGTCCTGCCTGAAATAGAAAACGGCCCAGGTCCGCTTAGCCGCTGGCTCCAAACGGATGCCGGCTCGCGCTCCAAGCGCCCCGCGGTCAGTTTCCGGGAGTCCAGCCCTGCTGGGAAATTTCCCGAGCCGTCTGTGTCCCGGGTACCCCATCCGAGGTTGGGGAGATGCTGGCCGGGAGGTCCTGCTCGGACGGCGACGGGCTCCTGGGGTGTCCCCGCTCGCTCGCTCGCTCGCTGGCCTCTGTCTGAAGGAGCGGCCCCGATCCAGGCGACCGCCCTGTCTCCACAGAGCCCTTTCCCGCCTCTCCGGAGCCATTGCTTCTTTGGGTCAGCAGCCACCCTTCAGGGCACCATTTGCATTCTGCGGTGGTGGCGGTCACTCTTGTTATGACCAGTTCCAGGCTCTCCGTAGCCCAGTGGGACCCACACGACAGCACGTGCCCCCCACCGCCCAAGTCTCAGCATCTCAGACGAGAACGTGGTAAGACACCCTTCCTTTCACGCTGCTCGCTGCTTCGTTGTGTTTTTAAAACTGTTTATTATGGATATAGAGTTGACTTAATTACAAGATTGGGTTCATTTCAGCAGAGTGATTCGGTTATACACACACAGACACATATAGATTCCTTTTCTGATTTTTTTTCCCATGGTAGGTTATTGCAACCCGTGGAATAGAGTTCCCTGTGCTCTGTGGCAGGTCCTTGTGGATTATTTTATACCTAGTAATTTCTCTTTACAAACATCGCCCGTGGCAGTGTTTGCTGGACAACCTCCTATTTAGGGGTTGAAGAGATGAACCGAGTCGGACTGGAAGCGTGGGTGGATTCCACTTGTTACTTTGATCCAGCCTTTTATGTGTGTCTTCAGTTCAGGGGAGATTTCCAGCTGGGAGCTGTAGCAGTCTCTGTCGTCCTCTTCCATTTTTTCTCTTCTTTCATCTCTCCTTCCTTCCTTCCTTCCTTCCCTCTTTTCCTTTTTACGGCCGCACCTGCAGCACATGGAGGTTCCCAGGCTAGAGGACGAATCAGAGCTCCAGCTGCCAGTCTACACCACAGCCACAGCAATGCCTGATCCTTAACCCACTTAACCTCCCCAGTGAGGCTAGGGATCAAAAACGCATCCTCATGGACCCTGGTCCGGTTCGTGGCACCACCGAGCCACAACAGGAGCTCCACTCTCCATCTTTCTGTCTGGGGCAGTCGCATTTTTGCTGAACTTTTATCATCTTCCTGATGTCTGCTGAAAGGCTTTTCTCAGTCGTAGCTTTGGCTTCACTCGCTGTCTGAGTAATGAACACACTCCGTTTCAGCTCACATCGTGGATTGTCTGCTCTCAGTTTAAAAAATTTGCCACCGCACGGGACCATGGCTGTGGACAGCAGGAATTAGAAGGTCTGCTTTCCAAATTCAGGTTCTTTCCCTTTTTTTCTTTTTTGCTTCTTTAAAAAAAACTTTTTTTAATTAGGGTATACTTGATTACAGTGTTGTGCAGATTTTCTGCTGCACCACAAAGCGACCCAGTCGTATACATTGTATATAGTATATATATATATATATATGCATATATATGTATACATTCTTTTTCTCATATTATTTTCCGTCTCATTTTATTATCCACGTGTGTGCATATGTATAGCCCTTCTTTTTCCCCATGTAAGTTATTGCAGAGTATTGAGTGGAGTTCCCTGTGCTATACAGTAGGTCTCGATTTTCTTTTTTTTCAGTTTTATTGAAGCATAGTTGACAAGATTGTGATCGTTTCTGCTGGACCACAAACTGAGTCAGCGATCCCTGTCCACACAGCCAATCTCTTTCAGCTTCTTTTCCCACCTAGATGATCACAGACACTGGGTCCAGCTCCCCGTGCTGGACAGCAGGTCCCCTTTGGGCAGTCATTCCATAGACCTCAGGGCGCGTGTGCCAGTCCCACACCCCCAGTCCGTCCCTGCCCCCGCCTGTACCCTTTGGTGACCATAAAACATTGTTCTCTGTGTCTGTGACATTGTTTCTGTTCTGCAAAAACAAGTTCGTTTGTATCTTTTTTTTCTATTCCGCATATGTGACATCATCTAATATTTGTCTTTCTCTAATTTCAACTAGTGTGATAGTTTCTAGTTCCATCCTAGAGCAGGTCCTTGTTGACTGACTATTTTATATACAGTACTGTGTGTGTGTGTCAGTCCCATCCTCCTCATTTATACCCACTGCAGTTTCCACCGTGGTAGCTCTGAGTTTGACTTCTAAAGCTGGGAGTTTGTTTCTGATATACAAATAAGTTCTTTTGTATCATTTTATTAGATTCCACACATAAGTAATACCATATGTTACTTGCCTTTCTCTGCCTGACTTAACTTCACTTAGTGTGCTAATCTCTAGGTCCATGCCTGTTGCTGCAAATGGCATGATTTCATTCTTTTTCTTGGCTCATTAATATTCCATTGTGTGTATGGACCACATCTTCTTTATCTGTTCCTCCGTCAGTGGACACGGAGGTTGTTTCCATCCTGGGGGAAATGGATAGATTGGCCTGTTTCTATTTCGTATGTAAGTTCATTTGTATCCATGTCTTAGACTCTACTTTTAAGTGATGTCATGTGATACTTGTCTCTCTCTGTGTGACTTACTTCCCTTAGTATGAGCATCTCTGGATCCATCCACGTTGCTGCCAATGGCATGATCAGGTTCCTTTTTATGGTTCTTTCTTTTATTCCACTGTACAGACAGAGCACGTCTTTACCCCTTCCCTGGTCCATCCTGACCCATGGCTGTGCGCTGTTGTCTCTTGGACGCACTGTTGCCCCTCCAGGTCCAGGTGCACACACCACGTACAGTTACACACGCACACATTCGCACATGCACAACCACTGACTCACTCTGTTGCTCTCCTCTGGCAGAATAACAGGCTTTTCCAGTGTGCCACGGATTCCACCGGTATCTTCCATATCTTTCCAGAACTTTTAAAAAGAATAAGAAGGAAGGAGAATGAAGTTCCCGTTGTGGCTCAGTGGGTTATGCACCCAGCTAGGATCCACGAGGCTGCAGGTTCAATCCCTGGCCTCGCTCAGGAGGTTAAGGATCCGGCGTTGCCGTGAGCTGTGGTGTAGGTTGCAGAGGTGGCTCGGATCCGGCGTGGCTGTGGTGTAGGCTGGCGATTACAGCTCCGATTCGACCCCTGGCCTGGGAACCTCCATAGGCTGCAGGTGCAGCCCTAAAAAGACCAAAAAAAGAAGTAAGGAGAATGAGAAAGAGATGGAAGGCAGTCTCTCCATAGCATCTTCGTCTGTGAGACCGTCTCCCACAGGAGGCTTGTCCTGGAAAGAATGGAAGCACCCTGGGGTGGCCTTTGCCACCTTTGCACGACAGACACGCTTTGTGAAAGTGGAGGGGATGGGCCCAGAGAGAGCTGGGGCGAGACCTCCTGCGCTGTCCTTCCCTGGGCTAGCCGACTTTCGAAGGCTTCGCAGCAGAAATGTCTGCAGGGTCCTTTCTTTTTTTTTTTTTTCTTCCCAAAATAGGTCGTGAAGACTCCTGCTCTCCTCCAGACCTGCCAAACCCGTGTGTCCGGGGTAGGTCTGGGGGCGTGGGTTTTGGCAATATTTGCCAAGATTCTTGCTGGGGTCCTTCTTTCTTATTCTGGGGGAGAGCTTGACCCTGAGAGGTTTGTCTGGATTTAAGATCGCTTCCAAAGCTGAGGTTTAGGGTTCTAGAAACACTGCAGTTTGGGAGGGGGAGGAAAAAAGCCTACTTTGCCATCAGGGTTCACAAATAGCTTGAGACTGGAAAGGCGGATACAAGCATAGGCCAAAATGTATCTTTTTATTTTTATTTATTGGCACGGGTACGTTAGCCTCAGAAAAATCTGTCTCTTGGAAGCCTCCGGAATGTGGTCTCTGCTATTTTTTCGCCTGTGTTCTTCTTCTCTCAAAATATCTTTTTTTTCTTATAAATAGAATGGCCTTTCTTTTCTTTGTTAAAAAAAAAAAAGTTTTATTGAGGTGGAATTGTACAAGGCTGTGATCATTTCTGCTGGACCACAAAGGGACTCAGTGATCCAGGTACACACGGCCCTTCTCCTTCAGATGCTTTCCCCACATGGGTGAGCACAGAACACTGAGCAGAGCTCCCTGTGCTGGACAGCAGGTCCCCACTGGCCGGTCATTCCACAGACCTCAGGGTGCGAGTGCCAGCCCCACAACCCAGTCCGTCTCTGCCCTGACCCGTCCCCTTGGGTCACCCTAAGTTTGTTTTCAAAGTCTGTGAGTCCGTTTCTGTTCTCTAGATAGGTTCATTTGTGCCATATTTTAGATTCCACATCTAAGTGATAGCTTATGGTATTTGCTTTTCTCTTTCTGACTTACCTCGCTGAGTATGAGAATTTCTAGGTCCATCCATATTGCTGTAAATGGCATTATTGCATGCTTTTTTATGGCTGAGTAATATTCCATTGTGTATATGCTGCACGTTCTCTGTTCATTCACCTCCTGATGGACATTTCAGTTGTTTCCTTGTCTTGGCTGTTGTGAACAGTGCTGCTGTGAACGTTGGGGTGTGTGGATCTTTTCAAATTAGGGTTTTCTCGAGATATCTGCCCAGGAGTGGGATTGCTGGATCATACAGTAGTTCTGGGTTTATTTATTTATTCTGTCTTTTTGCCTTTATGTAGAGCCG
This sequence comes from Catagonus wagneri, assembly GCA_004024745.2. Lineage (NCBI taxonomy): Eukaryota > Metazoa > Chordata > Mammalia > Artiodactyla > Tayassuidae > Catagonus > Catagonus wagneri. The sequence goes on from PVHT021183672.1 coordinate 5,541,848, forward strand.
CACCCGTGGCATATGGAGGTTCCCAGGCTAGGGGTCTAACAGGAGCTGTAGCTGCCGGCCTTCGCCACAGCCACAGCCACGCTGGATCCGAGCCGCGTCTGCAACCTACACCACAGCTCACAGCAACGCCAGATCCTTAACCCACTGAGCAAGGCCAGGGATCGAACCCACAACCTCATGGTTCTTAGTCGGATTCATTAACCACTGAGCCACGAAGGGAACTCCCGTCTATGTTTATTTTTTTAAGGAACCTCCATCCTGTTTTCCATAGCAGCTGCACCACTTTATATTCCCACCAGCAGTGGACAAGGGTTCTTTTTCTCCACACCCTCTCCAGCATTTGTTACTTGTAATCTTTTTGATGTTGCTCATTCTGACCGATGTCCCAAATAGCTGTGGCATCATTGTCTTTTTTTTTTTTTGGCTGCACCCACAGCAGGTGGAAGGTCCCAGATCAGGGATCGAACCCGAGCCACAGCAGTGACAAGGCTGGATCCTTACCCTGCTGAGCCACCAGGGAACTCCAGCGTCATGGTCTTGCACACACAGCAGCCCCAGCGATGGCTTCTCATTCGTCTCAAACTTCCAAAAGATGTTGCTATATTGGTGACGCTCCATGCCCTCTGTGCCACGTCTGTGCCCGTCATCACCCGGCAATTATATATTTTTATTCCCTGTCATTTATTGTGCCTTTTTTTTTTAGGCATTTATATACTCTCATCTGTTTATTTAACACTATTTTTCCCATTACTTAATGAATTTTATTACAATGATAGGTGTACAAAAATCATCCCAACTCAATTTTTATAGTATTTCCATCCCAAACCCTCAGTGCATCCCCCCACCCCCCACCTTGTCTCATTTGGAAACCATAGGTTTCTTCTTCTTCTGTTGTGCAGAGAAGTTCATTGTGTCTTTTTAGTTTCCACATGTAAGCGGTGGCATTGGGTGTTGCTGTCTAATTGTCTGACTGGTTCCACTTCGCATGATAATTTCTAGGTCCATCCATGTTGCTATAAATGTTGGTAATTCGTTCCTTTTAATGGCTGAGTAACATTCCATTGTGTGTATGTACCATATCTTCCCTATCCACTCCTCTGTCGATGGGCGTTTAGGTTGTTTCCATGACCTGGCTATTGCATAGAGTGCTGCAGTGAACACTGGAGTACATGTGTCTTTTCGAGTCATATTGTGCCTTTTTGGAAAGTCTCGTGTCTTTAGTTCACAAACCAAAAAGAAATCTATAAATGTTTCAAGGATGCATGCTCAAGAGAAAACACACCCAGCGATTAGACATGGTATCTGTGTGAACGGTACACAGCCTTTTAAGCCAGAAACCAAGCTGCTGGGATGGGGCCAGCGGTCGTATGAAACGAGCGACATCAAAGAAGGAGCATTCGAGACTTTCACCCAGACTTCCCCGGGGTGTGATCCAGCAGCTTCCGTTTCCAGGGACCGAGGGGTACCTGGCTAAACGCACCCCAGGCCACGCTCTCCTGCAGCCCTCACATTCAAATTTGGAACGTCACGGGCAGCGCGGGATCAGGGAGCGACCCAACCTCCGCTTCCGGTCAAGACGGGGTGGCAGGAACAGACTTTGCCCTGCAGCCTCGATCCCAACCGCAGATGCTCAGAATGTTAGCAGGTGCGCAGGTGCAAACCAGCAGAGGCTGGATAAACACCAAGGTCCCGCCGTAGAGCATGGGGGACTCTGCTCCATAGCCTCTGAAAAACCATCCTGGAAAAGAGTCAGGAAAAGGATGTGTCTGGATGGATAACCCAGCCCCTTGGTGGTCCAGCAGAAGTGAACACAACCTTGTAAATCAACTCTACTTGCAGAACGAGCGTTGTAAATCGATCAGTAAAGACTCCAGATATTGGCGGGAGCAGTTTTCCAGACTGGCCGTGAGGCGATTCAGAGCAGGGACCCTGAGAGACAAAAAAAACGAAACACAGTGCCATCCTGGCCCCTCGCGATCCTTCCAGAGGCTGAAAAAAGCTAAGAGGCACCGTGCGTTCCTCCCACGGCTCAGCTTGGCCGCACGGCACGCTCAGCTGCCAGGACGGCGGCGTGTGCCCAGCAGCCCTGGGGGAGAGGCTGGCGGACAGAGGTGAGTGTGGGTTGGTGTCGGGTTATTCGTATCTGCTCAGGTCTTCAAGGAGGTGAAGAACGCGGAGCCCAGACCCCAGCAGTGCGACTGAGAAGAAAGGGTCAGATTAGAAAGGGATGTTAGGAGTTCCCGTCGTGCCTCAGTGGTAGCTAACCACTGGTATCCATGAGGTTGCGGGTTCAATCCCTGGCCTCGCTCAGTGGGTTAAGGATCCGGCGTTGCCGTGAGCTGGGGCGTAGGTCACAGACGCGGCCAAGGTCTGGCGTTGCTGCGGCTGTGGTGCAGGCTGGCAGGTGCCGCTCCGATGCGACCCCTAGCCTGGGAACCTCCAGATACTGCAGGTGCAGCCCTAGAAAGCAGAAAAAGAAAAAATAGAAACAAACAGAAGGTTGTTAGAACAGACATGTCTTCAGACCCGGTCTGATGTGAACAAGAGGAAAGAAGGGGGAGGGGACTGAAACCTGGGGCTGTGGGAGTTCCCCAGGGGCTCAGCAGGTTAAGGATCCCGTGTTGGCGCTGGGGTAGCTTAAGTCCCTGCTGTGCCGTGGGCTCGACCCCTGGCTGGGGAACTCCTGCATGCCGCAAGCACCCCCAGAAAAGAAAAGAAAGAAAAGAACATGGGGTTGCGGCTTCTCATTTGGAGAACAGATGCCATTGAGCTGTGAGATGCAGAAGGAGCGTGTTTTGGACGGAAGGAGGGGTGGATCCGAGTTTTTAGAAGTCAGGGCACTTCAGCATCGTGGGGGCACCACGGGGAGGTGTTCCGTAGACCGCAGGCCACCTAAGGCCACTAGGGAACACTTAGAGGAATGCGGGGCTCATTTGTGTGCTGGGGCAAATATTTCAAGGAGCAAAAGTGGATGGGGCCATCCAGAGAAGAAAGATGCTGGCAAGGTTTCTGCCGTCACCCCTTGGAGCGTGTGGCAGAGAGAGGAAAGGACAGAGAGTGGCGATCGATGAAGGGCCGTGGACGAGGTGGGCAGAGCAGAAGGGGCAGCCTTGTGGACAGCGGGGAAGAAAGATGCTGGGGTGCAGCTCCCAGCAGGTCCGTTGTTGAAGGCGGCTTCTTGGGTTGGGAAGGCATGTCGTGGCGTGTCCCCCACTTAAGGGCGACGTCAGAAGCCCGGCAGACCGGGCTGCGCAGAGCCAGCGTCCCAGAAGACAAGATGGTCCACTTTCGAGAACATTCTCTATAGACAGGATGGGGCAAGAGGAACCGTAGCTTCCAGGAAGGAGGCTCGGGAGGTCTCGGAACCTCTCAGCCCGTCTGCCGTTTTTATCTTCTTTTTCTCTTACAAAACGTCTAGCCCCGCCGGACGTCTGGACTTGATAGGATGTCTGTGGATGCAAAGGGGGAAGCGAGACCCGCAGAGCCTGTGAGGGCGGTGCCTCCCCGGGGGCGAACGGCGGGCAGGGGCCGTGGGCCGTGGGGAGCCGGGAAGAGCCCACGGGGCGAGACCCGGACGCTCCGGCTGCAGGTGGGACACCAGCACGGCGGATGGGCGTGGAGCGCCGTGGGCCATGCCGCTCTTGACAGATGCTCTTGACACCCCGAAATCCACCTCCGCGCTCATTAGCCATCGCTTCTCAAGACCCTGGAAACAACCGCAGGAGATGGTCATTAATTTTTTTTATCCTCTTCCACATGTTTCCCCTGGTGTGAATTACAGTCCTGCATAAGCTCTGGGGCTCCTTCTCTTTTCTTTCGTTCCTTCTCTCTATTTTTTTTTTTCTTTAACTGCAGAGAACTCCCAAAGCCCCATCATTCTGCAGGAATCAGGCTGATGTCATCATAAACCTCAGCATATGCTTTTCATTAACGATGGAAACTTGCTTCCCATCGCTGAAGCATGTTATGAGAGACCTAAGGGTGTACGCGAAAACTCTTCATTATTAAAAAAAAAAAAAAAAAGTGACCAGTGTCTTTGGGAACGTTAGCTGGAGATATTAAAAAATGTGGGGTCGTGAATAGAAAGCGTTTCTACACAGTTCCCATTAAATGCTCCATCCTCTGCGACATCGTGTCTCTCATCCACGTACGGGGGCCGCTTCACGACAGCATCTTGAATTCAGATGGAGAAGCTGCATCTGTGTCTGTTATTTTTAAAATCTGCTAAATCGACAGATTCTGGGAGCTCCAGATGTGAAGTTACCAAAAAAAAAAAAAAAAGAGTTCATGCACTGGAATTTTGTCAGAATCCTGTAGGATGTGTTCCTGTTTCTTTAATAAGAGCGTTTATGCTTTCCTCTGGGTGAACTGCGTTATCTTGAGAGCATCTAAATCTCTGCGTGCAGGGGGCCCTTCCAGATTTTTCTCTTCATTCTTGGAGAGCCGATGTCCGTTTACCTTTGCAGATCCGCAGTCCCGTTGGCCCTCTGAGTTCAAAAACTCCTTTCCTGAGTCCAGTCTGCTGTGGACCCCAGGGCTGTAAGCCCTCCAGCATCTCAAGGATACAGGCTGGACAGAAGCTCACCCGTCTCTGTGTTGTAGAGGCGCATTTTATCTTGCTTCTCAGGGCGGAGGCTGGCAGAGCAGAAATGGAAGAGGATGGATTCGCCGGGGCTGGGGATAATGGGGAGACAGCGTCTGCTATAAAAGATCACTTAATTTTCTCTCGGACACGTACCATGAACGGGGAACAGGTTGGCTGCGGGGGGGGGGTCTGGCCCCGCTTTGTCCCGCACGACGTCTTGGGACCTCTCAGATTCCCAAGGCTGGTTGTAGTTCTAACGCTGCTTCTTTCCCTTCCAGCAGAGACACCGGTATTCAACGTCCATGGTCACCAGCCACCAGCCCTTCTGCTCTTCCCCAGGGCCTCATGAGTCTAGTAGTCGTTAAAAGGAAACATAACCCTTTAAAAGTGTGACACCATCTTCCTTTTAGGAGCCCGAATCAAGGTCTTCAAAGCTATCAGGACTCCAGCTCCAGACCTGGGGGCGGAGACCTTACTGGAAAAAGAACTTTTTGTCAGCAGTTGCCTTCAGAGCTCAACCTTGCCTGAAATCCATCCACTCAATGTTAGATTTGGGGTTCAGCTTTTATGGATTTATTGCTTATGGTTTATTGCAGTATAGCTGATTCGCAGTATGATCATAGTTTCAGGTATGCAACATATCCAAAGTTTTTATAGATTATACTCCATTTGCATTTATCATGATCCATTTATATCCTTGCTTGTCTGTTTGATACCTGACGACTCACCCCTCTTACTCCCCTCCCCCTCTCCTGCCCCTCCCCCTTTCCTCCCCTCACTGGTCCCCACGAGTTTGTTCTCAAGATCAGTGAGTCTGCTTCCGCTTTGTTCTATTCATTCATCTTAGTTTTAGATTTCACATGGAAGTAACGTCATATGCTATTTGTCTTTGTCTGACTTGCTTCACTTAGTATGAGACTCTCTAGGGCAGTCCATGTGGCTGCAAAAGGCGTGATTTCATTCTTTTTCATGGCTGAGTAATATTCCGTTGTGTATACGCACCACGTCTTCTTTGTCCACCCCTCTGTTGATGGACACTTCGGTGGCTTCCGTGTCCCGGCTGTTGTGAGTAGTGGGGCGCCTGGACCTTGCAAATTAGCATTTTCATTTTCTTTGGATACAGAGCAGGTTTGAAAAGGGAAAGTGAAGGTCCACGGCAGAACATGAAGGGGGAAATGCTTTTCTAACCACACGCAGAGGGCTGGGGCATGAGGTTGCCTGAACTTTCCAGGTCCTGGTTCCTGAATCCTAATGGCCCAGGCAGTGCTTCTCCACCCAGCGCCCCACCTGCCCAGACTCTGCCTCGCAACGAGAAGACTTGTTGGCTAAAATGATTTATAGATGCCATATATAAAATATTATACATCTAGTTACACGTTACTATATATTGTTACATGTAAATTACACATGTAACTATATATTATATGTGTGTGTGTGTGTATGTGTGTGTGTGTGTATGTATGTGTGTATGTATGTGTGTGTGTATGTGTGTGTGTATGTATGTATGTGTGTGTGTGTGTATGTGTGTGTGTATATGTGTGTGTGTGTATGTGTGTGTGTATGTATGTATGTGTGTGTATGTGTGTGTGTGTGTGTGTGTGTGTGTGTCTGTGTGTGTGTGTGTGTGTGTAAACAGAGAGAGAGGACCTTTTTTTCAGCCTCACCTGCAGTGTGAGGAAATTCCTGAGCCAGAGTTTGAACCTGCAGCACAGCAGCGACCCGAGCTACAGCAGTGAAAATGTCAAATCCTTAAGCCACTGAGCCACCCAGGAATTCTAAGAGGACGTTTGTTTTTGTTTTGTCTTTTTGTCTTTTTAGGGCCTGTGGCATATGGAGGTTCCCAGGCTAGGGGTCCAGTCAAAGTTGTCGCCACCGACCTGCACCACAGCCACAGCAATGCCAGATCTGAGCTGCATCTGCGACCTACCCCACAGCTCAGAGCAACTCCAGATCCTTAACCCACTGAGCGAGGCCAGGGATCGATCCCGCAACCTCATGGTACCTAGCCGGAGTCATTTCCTCTGCTCCACGATGGGAACTCCAAAGAGGACATGTTTTAAATTATTGCAGTGTAGTTATTGTACAATGCTGTGTAAGTTGCAAGCGTGTAGCTAGTGCTTCACAATTGTTAAAGATTATACTCCGTTTATAGTTATTGTAAAATCTTGGCTCTGTTTCCCCACGTTGTACAATCTATCCTTGATGCTTATTTATTTTATACCTAAGAGCTTGTACCTCTTACTCCTCTCTCTCCCCCCCGTCCCCTCCCCACTGGTCACCACCACTTTGTTTTCTGCATCTGTGACTCTGCTTCTGTTTTGTTAGTCACTAGTGTGTTGCATGTGTTAGACTCCCGGGCTAAGTGACATCGGACGGTATTTGTCTCTCTCTGACTTACTTCACTCAGCCTCAGGCAGACAGGATTTGCACTTACAGGAACATAGTATCTTACCACCCTTCTGCCATGAGCACCGTGACAGACTGGAAATCCCACTGTTTGCGTGGTCAGTTATTCGGGTTGATGCATCAGCCATTAGTCAGCCACAGAGAATGTGGACTTTCACATCCCTTTGCCAGAGGACATGACCTTAAAATGCCGTCCACATGGGTTGAGCAACTGCTGCAGAGATGGGATTTTTGGAAAGGATGGTTTGAAGGCTCGGGTCCCAGATGGAATAGGTATTATTTCCGACTCACCCTGGGCCCTGCAAAAGCTGCGGTCTTTATCCATTTCTGTGAGAGTTCGCCACAGAATCCACCGCCCGAACAACACTTCGTTATTACACCCTGGATGGTGAAATGAAAGTGCTGGCAGCAGAGCGTGCTTTTCAGACCGAGTTACTGCCGTTCCCTCCAGAGGAATGACTGAAGATTATTCTGGGGAAGAATGACTCAGAGATACGACTGGAACAGCTTTTCTTCCCAGGAAATGCAGTTGGGCAGTGGTTATTCACATAACCAGATGTCTCACATTTTTCCTTTGGCTGCCAGGAAGCTCATGACGAAATGAACTTTGTGAAAAGATCTCGTTATTGTGGTTGACAGGGACAGAAAACATTTTGGGTGAAGGGGATGAGCAAATAGTCTTTGCTGTGGTTCAGTCAACTCTGTATTTGGAGAATTGCAGACAGACCCAGAAGTGCGAAGACTAGTATATTTCAATCCTCCTTGTACCCATTACATTGGTCAGTGACCACCCCTTGGGTAAGCCTGTGTTGTGTAATTTATATCCACTCTCACTCCTCTCCTGGGACCCCCGACTCATGTGGGGGTTAATCCTGGGCATCAGAGAATTGCATTCAGTTATTTATTTAAGGATATCTTATTTTGTCATGCATATCCTTTTTTTAAAATTCTTTGATGAAAGTATGGTTGATTTACAAGGTCCCTTCAATTTCTGTTGCACAGCAGCGTGACCCAGTCATACCTATAGGTACATTCTTTTCTTTCTCATACAGTCTTCCATCCTGCCGTAACCCAGGAGACTAGAGGGCTGTACAGCAGGACCTCATGGCTTATCCAACCCAGATGTAAAGCCGTGCACGTGCTTTTTTTTAACAGGACATATGTATTTTTTTATTATAGTTGATTTACGATGTTCTGCCAGTTTCTGCCGTCCGGCAAAGGGGGACCCAGTCGTACGTAGCTGCACGCTCTTTTTCTCACGTTGTCCCCCATCACGTTCCATCACAAGCGATTCGACGGCGTTCCCTGTGCTGTGACCGCCACGCGTGTAGGGGACGCGGTGAGGGACGGAGACAGACGCACGAGTATTTGCACCAGCTCACCTGTTTTTCTGCACGATTCGCTCACCGTGTGCGGCCATGCTCATGTCCGCACTCACTCTCAGCCTTGGAAACAAGCCCGAGACCCTCCCTCGCCGACAAGAGGGCGTCCAGGTGCCGGGTCCGTGTACGGTTCGTGGCTCCTACCCCACATCGGTCCTTTTTCTTGCACTTGGATGGTATTTTCCAGAGTGGAAAGATGCAATTAAAAAAAAAAAAGTTCCGGTTGTGGCTCAGCGGGTTAAGGATGCCACTAGTATCCATGAGGACGCAGGTCCGATCCCTGACCTCGCTCGGTGGGTTAAAGATCCGTGAACTGTAGGTTGCAGAGGCAGCTCGAGTCCCACGTTGCCGTGGCTGCAGTATAGACCTGCAGCTACAGCTCCAACTCGACCCCTAGCCCAGGAACGTCCATATGCCACAGGTGCAACCCTAAAAACCAAAAAAAAAAAAAAAAACCACCAAAACCGAAAAACAGAACTGGAAAAACAAGGTATCTCATGGTTGGAATGTTTAGAAGATGCTGCAGGGGTGAGAGAAACCAGAGATCCGCCCCCCGCCCCCCCGCGCACCGCATCTAATATCTGGACTCACTACCAATAACTGCATCCACCAGGGGGAGGCGCTGTCGCCTCCGCGGATCCTGGAAGGAGATCGCATTCCGCCCGCGAGCTGACGCCCCGCCTTGACGCAGCCCGCCGAGACCCAGAGCTGCGGTGAACCGGGTGCGTCTAGGGACCCGCGCCCCCCGCGCCCGCCCACCTGTTCCGGGAGCCAGGGAGCCCAGACCTCCTCGAGCCGAGACTTGCGCTCACCCTCTGGTTTGCTCCAAACTGCGGTGGCCGCTTCCGCCACCGCACCTGTCTCGTCGTGGTCAAAGCCGCTTCTCGGCGATGCGCGCGCGCCCGAGTCGCCCCGTGGATGCTCCGCTAAGTCGCACAGGGCGCGGCGCCTCGGGACGCTAGTGGGGTGAGCAGCCGCCGCGGGTGGACGTGCTCGCGGAGGCGGTATTTAGGGTCACCTTTGGGCGGTTAGGGTTCGCTCGGAGGGTGGGAGCCTGGCCGGGAGAGGCAGGCGCTGGCTGCTGGCAGGAGGGCAGGTCATGGGTGGTGGTTTGCAAAAGGAGATGAGTCAGGCCCGGGGAAGCTCCGCAGACCACAGCCGGCACTGGCGGCAGCTGGGCTCTGTCGGGCGTGGCCTGGGCACTGCAGACGCCGCGTCCCCAGAGCTGGAAAGCCCTCCTGAGCAAAGCATCGGTGACGTCTGTGCAGTCCTGCAGGACAGCTTTTTCCCTTTTTTAAAAAATTTCTGTGAAGAGGGAAGAACTACACAAGCGGACTCAAATCAGAAAACAATGAAAACATTGTTACATTTGACAACAGAGAATGAAAGAAACACTGTATCATAGCAATCATCATTAACAGTTATACAGCAAATTATTAATGAAGGAATATGTTTCTTTTTCTTCTTTTTACAGCCGTACCTGCGGCTTATGGAAGTTTCCCGGCTAGGGGTGGAATTGGAGCTGCACCTGCCGGATCCGAGCCACATCTGCGACCTACACCACAGCTCATGGCAACGCCGGATCCTTCACCCACTGAGCGAGGCCAGGGATCGAACCCGCAACCTCATGGATACCAGTCGGGTTCTTAACCCCCTGAGCCACAGCGGGAACTCCCTGCTTCTTTAGGTTTTCACATGACTCTGCTCAATGACACAGCTTGGCCGCCTTTTTTGCCCTATATTTCCAGAGAGCAAATACCGGGTCTGTACCTGTGGCCTCAAGGACTCAGCTGTGCCTGGCAGTGGGCACGCAGATGGACATGGAGCCTTGACGGCTGGTTGCGGTTGTGACACGGTATGTATGCGACTCTCGTGTGATTTTTGAGTGTCACAGAATATAATTCTTTTTGACTTTTGTCCCAACCATTTAAAACATGTGTAATTATTCCTAACTCGTGTACGAAAACAGGCGGCTGGCAAGGTCCAGTCTGCAGGTCAATGATTGCCATTATCGAGCATAGGTGACCTGTGTTTGTCCGGTAAACAGAACGAATAGGATATCTGTCCAGTCTTCCTAGCTATGTAGCTGTCTGTCTGTCTGCCTGTCGATCGATCAATGAGTTTATCTTTCCATCTCCCTATCTATCGTCAGTTTTTCTATCCACTTATCTGTTCACCTTTCTCTGTTTATGTATCTTTCTGTCTTATCCATTCATCTATCTGTATATTCTTTCTACCTGTGTATCTGTTTATCTTTCCATCTCTGCCTGTCTTTCTATCTATCCATTTATCGATCTTTCTCTGCCAATCTATCTTATTTTTTTATTAGAGAAGATAGATTTTTATTTCAAATGGTTAATCCCATATATTTCCAGAAGAATGGCTTTTTGAATTCATGCATTAAAAAACTCTATGAGGAGTTCCCGTCGTGGCTCAATGTTTAACGAATCCGATTAGGAACCATGAGGTTGTGGGTTCGATCCCTGGCCTTGCTCAGTGGGTTAAGGATCTGGCATTGCCGTGAGCTGTGGTGTAGGTTGCAGACGCGGCTCGGATCCCGCGTTGCTGTGGCTGTGGCGAAGGCCGGCGGCTACAGCTCCTGTTAGACCCCTAGCCTGGGAACCTCCATATGCCACAGGTGCAGCCCTAGATAAGACAGAAAGACAAAAAACAAACAAAAAAAAAACACTCTATGAGTTGGGGAAGTATATTGTCTAAATCCTCTTTAAGCTTGGATCTGTATTCTGTGATAGACAAATCAATCTGTCTTATTTATCTGTTGATATCTTTTGCCTTCGTATCTTTCTGTCTGCTATCATATCTTTTATCTGTCTGTCCACCTGCTATGTATTTCCACATATGTATTGAGAGAGAGAAAGAGAAAGGGGTGGGGGGAGAGAGACCTGTTATGAGTAACTGGCTCTTATGATTGTAGAAGCCAGGGGGCCTCACCAGCTGCCATCTGCAAGCCAGAAACCCCTGTGGACAAGAGGACTGAAAGTCACACACGCGCTTCCCAGAATACTGGGTGGCTGGGACTGTCAGCCGGGCCAGATTCCTCCAGGTGCAGCCACCAGCGTTGCAGGTGCCCCGGAGATGAGCTTTGAAAGGCTCGTGGTCGAGGAACACACCTTCCAGCTCGCAGGGCAAGGTGGGTTCTTGTGGGGAGGCTGGGGCCCCGTCCGCCGCCCAGCCCTGGCGTCACGGAGACCAGAGAGCCAGGTGACAGCTGTGTCATTTCCCTGCATTGGTCCCCATGAGGTCTGGCTGTTTCCTTTCACGCCGCGGACCCTGGTCCTGTCGTTCTCGTCCGCGCAGCATCCGGCCTCATCCTCCGAGCCTTTAAGAGGCTCTGTGTCCAGGTGCGTCTCCTTGCGTGAATGGCCCCCGTTCCCCCAGTGCTTCCTCGGAAAGCCTCACGCCCTGTTCCTCTCCCACGACGGTCGGGAACGAACCGTAAGCCGCATTTCCTTTCTGCTCAGACCAACTAGACTGGCTTCTGGTCTCTGTAACCAAGACACGTCTCTAGATAAGAGCGTATGTCCTGCACGTCTCTCGTATCACAGACATTGTTCTAAACACGCCACGCTCCTCTGGGTGGGAGCTGATAGGATCCTTTCTTGCCAGATGCGGAGGTGACGATTTAGGGACCGGCCTTCCTGGCTGGGTAAAGGCAGTGCGGTGATGGAAAGAAGCATGAGGCTGTTCATGCAATCGGTCAAATTCCGCGGCTGACACCCACCGCGACTGAGTTCCGTGGCCTGGGGGACCAGGGGAGGGACTGATGGAGGAGACGGAATTCGGACTTATGTCCCTCTCTTGTCCAAAACTGAATGGCTTTAATCTGTCTGCTGTTGGCCTTAAAGAGAAGGCTGATCCGAAATCACCAGCAGTCCCTCAGACGTGCCCGCGTAAGTGGCTTTGTTTCAAGACAGCCCACGATGGATCGTTTCACATGTCCACTTGGCTGGGCCACAGTGCTCAACTTGGCCAATCCATTTAGATGCCCCAGGGAAGATATTTTACGCCTGGGAGGAACATGGACAGTGGTGGCGTTTGCGTAAAACAGAGGACTTTCTGTCACGTGGGTGGGCCGTACCTAATCAGTTGAAGGACACCCGAGGCACAAAGGCCTCGTGGTTTCCCTGCAAGGGGAAGAAAAGGATGCTGGCTGAGCTTCCAGCTTGTGGCCCTGGTGACATCGGACCGACGATGGTCACATCAGCTCAGCCTGGATTTCCAGGCTGCTTGCCTGCCCGAGGGGTTTTTGACTTGCCAGCGCTAAAATCATGGGAGCCGAGTCTTTAAAATAAATCTCTCTTCTTTTATCTCTTGGTAGGTAGATAGATGATAGACAGATGGATAGGGGAATGGATAGATCGATAATAAATGATAGATAATAGATTGACAGAGATGAATAGATATATAGATATGATGGATAATAAATAGATAAATGACAGGTGATAAAAGGTAGATAATAGATGCTAGACAGACAGATGGATGCAGTTGCAGGTATGCAGGCATGGAAGCAGGCAGGGAGCAGACTCTGCCTTCGGAGAGCCTTGGCTGTGCCCGGCCCAGGGAACACGAGCCCCAGCACGACACGACCCCCGCGGCCACGCGGCTCAGGGCAGACAGACTTCATCCCCAGGCGCGGTCCCCACGCGAGCACTGAACGCTTTCGGTAACCGCTGGCCCGACGCCCACCCTCCGCGGCCACTTCTAGACAGGTCTGGTTTCCCGCCTCCCAGCCAGGCACTTGCTCGGGTTTCCTGGTGGCCCCCCACCGCGGCTCGTGCCGCGTTCTCAGTACCTGTGGTCTGTGAACTGTTGGAGGTCAAGATCAGAGAGGTTTTTACGGAGACGGCTAAGCCTCCGACGCTGAGCGGGGTTTCAGGCTGTGACATGAGGTCTCTGAACGGCGAAGGCCCTGGGCCGCTCCAGTGCATTTCTGTGAAGTTCTGCTTTGCGCGTCGCTGAGATGGCTTTGCATCCATTCTGGGTCACGCTGCCGCACAGGCGTCATCTGTGGGGACCTGGGAAGCTGCCTGTCGTCACCAGGCAGGGGCCTCAGCGGATACCGACCACCCCTGGGGGCGCGGCTCTGTCTGCAGCGTTGGGAGGCTGGGAACTCGCGTTGGGCTGCAGTGGGATCGAACCGTGGGGCCTCCATCCACGATCTTCCCATGAGCACGGCGTGGCTTTGTTTTCATCGCCCAGCGATTCGACGGGACGGCCGCACATCTCAGAGATCCATTCCCTCCCCCCTCGCTGTGGATAATTCAGAAACGAGGACCTCCCGTCGTGGCTCGGCGGTTACACACGCAACCAATATCCATGAGGACGTGGGTTCAATCCCTGGCCCTGCCCCGTGCGTTAAGGATCTTGCATTTTTGTGAGCGGTGGTGCGGGTTGCAGATGCGGCTCGGAGCGTGCGTTGCTGTGACTGTGGTGTAGGCCTGCAGCGGCAGCTCCGATTCGAACCCTAGCCTGGGAACCTCCATATGCCGCGGGTGTGGCCCTGAAAAGACAGGAAGGAAGGAAGGAAGGAGGGAAGGAAGGAAGGAAGGAAAGAAAGAAATGAAAACAATGGACCCTCCCATGAGGCACCTGTCTGGTGGCCAGTCCGTGATGTCCCAGTGACATTGGGTTTCTTTCCACCAGGCTGTCCCTCCGACCGCAAGGCATTGCCCGCTTCTTGCAAGCCTGCCTCCCAGTGCTATAGATCCCTGCTTCGTCAGTCCTTCCTGGGCACCCCCGCTGCCCTTGGCTAGAGACGCCACACGGAACCACCAGGGACCCGCAGCTGACTTACAGCCCTGCCTTCCGCGGTGTCTTAACTCCTGCGTCTTCCGAGGCAGGGGAGGGGCTGTGGGTCTCTGCAAAATGCTCTGGTGTTCCCATTCTGACTCGGCAGCATTTGATTTGGAAAAATAAACCCTTGCCGTCTATCCCCACCTTTATATTCTTTCACCTTGTATTAAGGAGAATTGTTTTCTTTTTTTAATGGAATTTCATTGCCATGCACTATTTTTTTTTTCAAATAGACTTAATTTCTTAGAGCAGCCTCAGATCCGGTGGAAGGAGGAAATTTCCTGGATAGCCCCCACAGCGCGCCCACAGCATCTCCGCCGTGACCAGTAACCCCGCCCAGCGGTGCATGGGTACGAGTTCAGTAAATGCACCTGTTGACGCCTTAGCCCCTGAAGTCTATAGCTTACGAATATTAGGGTTCACTCCTGCTTGTTGCACATTCCGTGGGTTTGCGCAGAATGTGTAATGACCTGTAGCCGTCGCTGTATCCTCTTGGAAAGCAGTTGCCCCGCCCTCAAAGTCGTCTGTGGTCTGCCTCTCCCCCCGACCCCCCCGGGGCGACCACTGACCTTTCTAACATCTGCACGCTTTCGTCTTTTTATTTTATTTATTTTTTTGTCTCTTTAGGGCCACACCCGAGGCACATGGAAGTTCCCGGGCTGGGGTTGAATCGGAGCTACAGCCGGAGGTCTGCACCACAGCCACAGCCACGCCAGACCCGAGCCACATCTGTAACCTATGCTTCAGCTCACGGCAACGCCACATCCTCAATCCACTGAGACAGGTCCGGGATTGGACCCGCATCCTCACGGATCCTAGTCGGGTTCCTCACCGCTGAGCCGCAACGGGAACTTGAAGCTTTGTCTTTCTTAAGTGTCCTAGAGTCGGTCTCATATGCTTATGTAGTCTTTGCGGGGGGGCTCCTGTCGCGTAGTCATATGCGTTTACGTTTCCTAATCCATTTTAAAAACGATCTGTGTCACAGTTCCCATTGTGGCTCAGAAGGTTACACACCTGACCAGTTTCCCTGAGGATGCAGGTTCGATCCCCGGCCTCGCTCAGCGGGTGAAGGATCCGGTGTTGCCGTGAGCTGTGGTGTAGGTCGCAGACGTGGCTCGGATCTGGCATGGCTGTGGCTGTGGTGTAGACCTGCAGCTCTGATTCGACCCCTAGCCCGGAAACCTCCCTATGCAGCGGGTGTGGCCCTAAAAAGGCAAAATAAATTGAGAAATAAAAAACGATCCTCATTGTTGACTTAACATTCAGGAAAAAGAGAAGATTCTCTGTGTGCCTTTTTAGGGCAAGACTTGTCTACCTTTCAGGACCCACCAGCGTCATTTTTCTTCCCCAGAGTCAGCCCCTCTCCCCGGCTCCCATCCGCCAGCCATCACTTTTCTCTTCTTCTTCTTCTGTTTCCAAATAGTCATACGTTGCAGGTGGGCCAGCTCGACAGACACGCCCGGGTACCACTGTGTGTGTCTCGCAGGCTCCAGCTTCATTCCACAGCCTTTCGTAAAGAAAGGCCGGGCTCTCCAAAAATCACACAGGCGCGAGGACTCACAGCCGTGACCGTTTGGAAAATGGCCTGGGAATGTTAGGACATGCTCTGCCGGTGCTCGACTTGCAAAAAAAAAAGCCCATCGTCTGTTCCAGGATCCCGCCCCGGACGCCCCCGCCAGCGGATGCGCCTTCTCTGAGTCTCCAGGGTGCCGTGCCCCCCACGCCCGCCCCAGTAAAAGGAAGTGATGTCTGTGGACGCGGGCCAGCCCAGCGAGGCCCGAGGAAGCCTGGAACCGTTTGCAGAGAAAGTGTCCCCTGGGGCTCCCGAAATAGCCGGGGCTGGGAAGAGGCAGAAGCCGGGGCCCATGGCGGCCAGCACAAGCGGTCGAGCGGGTCACTTTTGCCAGGGGTCCCTGGTGGTGCCGGGATTCTTCATAAAGACAGTGATGCCTGGGTCTGGGTTCAGCGGGCGGCAGGACCCCACGTTGCGCGGTCCACGTGGGAGACATGTCCTTGCAACCCAGTGCCCCCAGGTGCGTCTGAATCGTGACAAGCCAGCGTGGAACTCATTGACGAGAACCTGGAGCCACCATCACTGGGTAAAATGGAAAAGACACCGCATGCTTTGTGCACGGAGGTTTCGAGAAGCGGGAGACCAAGGGGATACCTGTGTGAGACCGCCTGACAGCAGGGCTGTCACACTTGACCCGGCTCGCATGGGATTCTGACACAGCAGGTCCCGGGCAGGGCTGCAGCCCACGCACTTGTGCCTGGTGCCCAGCGATGCTGGCCATGGCAGGAACGCCTCTAGAGTTGTGTTCTAGTGGCCTAGCTTAGTAGCCACTAGCCGTCCATCGCTAACTAAAGGGTGTAAAATAAAGGCAAATCTAAAAGCTCACTTTCTCGGCCCTACGAGCTACATTTCAAGTGCCAGGTAGCTGCCATGCTGGACAGCACAGCAGAGAACATTCTTCTGTCATTGCAGAAAATTCTACAGAACGCTGCTGGGCTGGGGAGTTCCTGCAGTGGGTCAGGGGGTTAGGAAACGGACTAGTATCCATGAGGATGCGGGTTCGATCCCTGGCTCGCTCCGTGGGTGCAGGATCCAGCATTGTTGTGAGCTGTGATGTGGGTCGCAGACACGTCTCAGAGTCAGTGTGGCCATGGCTGTGGTGTGGGCTGGCAGCTGCAGCTCCGATTCCACCCCTAGCCTGGGAGCTGCCATACGCTGCAGGTGCAGCCCCTAAAAAGCAAAACAAAACAAAACAAAACCTGCTCATCTAGAGGCCGGCTCTCACCCAGGAATATCTAGTTACCACGGGGTGAATACGTTTCTCATGTTTGGAATGTTTTTTATTACAAGATGCTAATGGGGCGTGGTCCCCGCCTAAGATTCTCAACACGGGTGTGGTGTCTTTTCTCATCAGGGCACACAGACCATGAGGCTCCCTGGATAATCGAAAAAGCCAGGCTTCCGTTTCCCTGTGAGAGAGGTAAATCCTGGAACAACCCCCAGCCGCCGTATTTCTCAGTAGGTTCGGAGACAGCATCTGCAGCTGTTTGTATTCCCCGGTCCGCCTCGTCTCGCGTTGGCTTACCGTCACGTCCCACCCTGTAGACGAGCCCGGGGCGCGCAGAATCGGGCTCCGCCGAGCAGGGAGCGGGGCGGCGAGCAACGCGCTGGGAGGTCGACCCGCCGCGTGTGCGAAAATGAGAGACGCACGTGGCGCCAGAGCACACGCGGGCCCTGTTGGTGCATGAGGTTGATCCGGTTCAGAAGTCGGAGGCCTGTCTCGGTGAGACCACGCTGCGTGCCTTGACAGAGACGGGGGAGTGTTTCACGGGCGGGCCGCCACCTCTGTGTGTTTGCTTTTCGTTTCTCGTCCATCGTGGGCGTGGAGCACATTTCTTCCAAGCAGTGAGTGAGCCGTCCAGGTCCCTGGCCCAGCTGGCACTCTGCCGCCCAAGGCACCTCTGTTTGCATTTGCTCCGTTTTTTTTTTCTTGCTGTTGGTGTTTGTTGCATATAGTGTGAATTTGTGAATACCTATATATTCCCCAGAGAATATGTTTGACCTTAGATAAAAGATAAACATTATATATGATTATGTATGATGTATATGCATGTGCATGTAAAATACACATATTACACAAATATGTATTACATTATATATTACATGCATGGTACATATATGTACACACATATGTAATATGTGTGCATTTATTATTGCATTATTATAGATTATTTTTACATTATATATGTTCATATATACACATAATATGTGCACATACTTTCATACTCAATAATTTTATTATATATTGTACATATGCGTATGTATATACATATATATATGCTTTTATAACAAAGTACCATAAAAAAAGGTAAATAAAAATAATTTGAGCACTTTAAAAACAAAATACCACAGACTGGGTTGTTGATAAACCACGGACATGTATTTTTCCCAGTTCTAAAGGCAGAAATTTCAAGACGTGCCGAGAGCTTTCTTCCTGGTTCACTGATGGCCGTTTTCTCTGTCACGACAGGGAGAAGACAGTTCCTTCTTAACTGTGGGATAGTAAGTCCTCTGTTGCTACTCAGCCCTTCGACTGATTCGACGAGGCCCACCCATGCTGGCGAGGGCGGTCTGCTTTACTCAAGGTACCGATTCACATGTTAATCTCATTTAACAGTGTCCTCGTATACACACACACACACACACACACACACACGTCTGATTAACTGACTCACTTTGCCATACACCTGAAATGAACACCGCATTGTAAATCAATTGAAAAAAAAAGCATATAGGAACATTTTTTAAAAAAAGAACATCTGACAGATTCAAATTCGGTTTAATTTTAAAACGACAAAGGCAACTGCCCTGGGTGAAATGAGTTACTGTTATTTGTTTGTTTGTTTTTTTAATTTTTTAAAACTGAGGTGTAGCTGATTCAGCATGTTGAGTTGGTGTCAGCTGTACAGCCCAGTGACCCAGCCATCCCTAGACACATGTTCTGGCCCTCAAAGCGCCCCCGTCGTGCTCTATCCCAAGAACCTGGACGCAGTTCCCCGTGCCGTACGGGGTCCTTACTGCCTTAACCCGGCTTTCCAGCATCAGAAAGGGACCTGCCGGCCTCACAAGCCGGTACCACCAGCTCAAGTGGGGGAAGGCTGTGTAGTCTCATTCTGTTTCCTAAAGCAGCTGCTGCAGGCTCCCCAGGCAGCCCACGCTTACTGCACTTTACCCTGGAAGGCTGGCCGTTGGCAATTGTGTGTCCACAAAGTAACAGAGACAACCAGTTAACCTGTTTTTGGCAGAGGATTCTGGATTCCTCATTGCGGTCAACTGAGACAAAAGGCCCCCATTGCCAAAAATCTTTAAACGTTGTCTTTATCCATTCCTCTGCCGATGGAGATTTAGGCTGCTCTCATGTCTTGGTTATTGTATATAGCTCAGCAATGAACACTGGGGTGCAGGTGTCTTTTCGAGTAATGGTTTTTCTCTGAATAGATGCCCAGGCATGGAATTGCTAGATCCTATGGTAATTCTATTTTTAGTTTTTTGTGGAATCTCTACTGTTTTCCACAGTGGTTGTACCAATTTGCATTCCCACCAACAGTGTAACAGGGGTCCTTTTTCTCCACACCTTCTCCAGCACGTATTGTCTATAGACTTTTGGATGATGGCCATTCTGGCTGGTGTAAAGTGGTACCTCCAATGGAATACTACTCAGCCATAAAAAAGAATGAAATCATGGCATTGGCAGCAACATGGATGGACCTAGAAATTATCCTGCTAAGTGGAGTTAGACAGGGAGAGACAAACATCATATGCTATAACGTATCTGTGGAATTTAAAAAATGGATACAAATGAACTTCTTTGAAGCACAGAAACAGATTCACAGACTTTGGAAAACTGATAGTTACCAAAGGGGACAGGTTGTGGGGGAAGAGGTTGGACTGGGGTTTGGGATGGAAATGTTCTAAAATTAGATCCGGATGATGGTTGTACAACTGCAAATTTAAAAAGAAATCATTAAACAGTGCATAAACAAACACACACATTGAGACAACGCCTTGGGGCTGTGTCTGTGTATGAGAAAGCAGCTTCGCCACATCTCATATTCCAAACCACAGCAGAAGTTGTCTCTGGCGGGGTCACCCAGGCGTCTTATCAGCCAGAATTCCATGCGTGGAGCATACAGGGCACGCCTCGCTGGCTAGAGAACGAAGGAGGCACATTTCCCACTGATAAGCCCGTGAGGAGACCTCATGAAATGCCATCCTCCTAAGCCGTCCTGCAGGAAGGCACACCATCGGGTGACTCCACACAGCTGTCCCGTCTCTCCTGTTAAGGCGGCCAACCTTTCATGTCTGTTTGTGGCACTTGGCCCTTCAAACTTGGTGGCGAAGATGCAGGACCAGAGTCAAGCCATAAACAAAATGGGATGCGTGCCGTTTGGGCTTTTTCTTGAGTACGGGACTTGGAGCTGATAAGCTGGATTCCCTCAGCCAACCAGACCCTGGGGGTAGCCAGTTCAGTCCTAAGAAAGAACTGGCCCCAGGGTTTAAGAAGACAGTGACGCGTGAATTCATTACTGTGGGTGAACCTCCATCGTTTCCTCTTAAGGGGCAACGTGTCTCCTAAGACATAGACACTTCTTTTAAAAGAAAAAAGAAATTATCGTTGTCGATGTATAATGTTCAGTCGATTTCTGCCGTACAGCACAGTGGCCCAGTTATACGTATGTTATATATATAAACTCTTTTTCTCTCATCAGCCTCCATCATGTTCCATCACAAGTGATTCCCTGGAGCTCCCTGGGCTGTGCGCCAGGACCGCACCGCTCATCCACCCCAGATGCCCACAGCTTGCATCTGCTCACCCCACACTTACTAGATCCCTCCTTGAATCTGACCGCGGGTGCCTTTTCTAAGCTCACATCTTCCACGAGAATCATCAGCGGCTACTGGGGCCGCCAGCATCGCGGGACATCGTGGCGCGAGGCGGGGAGCCGGGTCGGTCTGGAGGAATTGCGAGCCCTTGGACAAGCCCTTGGGGACAGCACGCCGAGCCCCCTGCAGGCTCAGTCCTTTTCTTTCGACTTCATCTTCCTCTCGCTCGGACGGGGAGACACGCTGCCAAGTGGCACGGGGAAAGCCAGCGCACGCTTCTGGTTTTCATTTTCCCCGTAGTTTTTTCTTTCCTTTTTTTTAAGTACAGATTCCCTTTGTCCCCTTGGAGTGCACTGTATTTTTTTTTTGTTTTTTTAAGCAAAATTCCCCGAGTCTCCCCACGCCAGCCAGGGGATGTTCGGAAATATAAAACCAGAGCCTTCCACCGTCTTTCTAAACCCGAACTCTCCCACGCTGGCACAGGTACAGTAACATCTCTGGAATGACCGGTCAGTGGGGACCCACTGTCCAGCACGGGGACTCTGCCTGGTCTTCTGTGACAAGCTACACGGGAAGAGAATCTGAAAGAGAATCTATATAGTCTTATATAGACGTTATATATTCTTTCTCAGATTCACATATTTATATATAATGTATTTAACTGTAAGATATATAACAGAGGGGTGAGGGTGGCAGGGAGAGAAAGGAGAAGTTACCGAAGCGGAAAGGGGGGAAAGATAAATTGGAAGTTTAGGACTAACAGATACAAACTGCTATATAAAACAGCCTCTCTGCCTGACCGCAGAAATGATGGCAACATTGTAAATCAACCCTAGTCAATTAAAACTGTAAAGTAGAAAAACCACCCATGACTTCCCGTCATAGTTAGCATAACATCCAGACTCCAGGCTTCACCTGCGGCTTGCCTGGCCGTGCGTTTTGGGACCCATCTGTCTCTCTCACCTGTGTTCGCGTCCCTCTGCCTCACCCGCCCCATCCCCCTCGGCTGGGAGGAAATAGGTCTAGTTCTTCGAGGGGCTGGGTCCTTCTTGAGATTCATGGATCAGCCAGAGTGCCCTTGTCCCACTGCCTCGTTCAGAGTCAGCCGCTGAATGGACCATTCACTAGAATGTCATTCACTAGAATGTCACCCTGAGCCGCCGCTGAATGGACCCAGCTGGGGCATCTGTCACCAGCAAGAAGGGGCACGGCCACGGGGCTCGAGCTGACGTCACACTCACAGGAGCCTGCTACTTCAGCAGCCATTCTGTCCCTTGTCACTTAAAAGGAAGGGACCCGGTCCGAGCACAGCTACCTCCCAAGTCTGTGCACGAGATGCATTGTCAGTATCTTACTGGAGTTCTCCCTGCGGCTCAGCGGGTTCAGAATCCAGCTAGGATCCCTGGCCCCGCCCAGTGGGTTCGGGATCCGGCGTGCCTGCAAGCTGCAGCAGAGGTCACAGAGGCAGCTCGGATCTGCTGTTGCCGTGTCTGTGGTGTAGACCGGCAGCTGCAGCTCCGATTCGACCCCGAGTCTGGAAACCTCCATATGCCACAGGTGCAGCCCTGAAAAGAAAAAACAGACAAACAAGAACTCACTGATATTTCTGAACATCCTTTGGCTGGTGTGGGGAAACTCAGGGCACTCTGCTTTAAAAAAAAAAAAAAAAATGGTGCACTACAAGTGGACAAAGGGAATCTATATTTTTTTTAAAAAACTGTGGAGAAAATGAAAACCAGAAATGTTCGCTGGCTTTCACTGTGTCACTTGGCACAGTTTTTCTCTGTCCGAGAAACAGGATCGGTCCCGCTCAGAGCTCTGTACCCAAGTGCTTGTTAAATTGCTCATAAATCCTTTGGACCAGCCCTGCTCCCCGCCACGCGCTGCAGTGTTCTGGGATTTTGGCGGCCCCGCGCCCACTGCGTGTGAGGGTGAGGGGCCAGGGCTCGAACCTGCGTCTCCACAGCGACCCCAGCCGCGTGCCGTTGGACTCTTAACCCACTGCGCCACAGCGGAACTCCAAATCAAATGGACTCTTTGGTTCTGCTTTGCTTTTTAGTCGCTGGCCACACCTGGGGCAGGAGTCCCGTGTCCTGAACCTGCTGAGAGCCACACGAGAACGCCCATCTGATGATTTCCATGACGCTGAATTCTGCAGCTCTCATTCAGGCGGGTTGGGCGTCTGAATCTATGCTTTGGGAACATCGGACATACGGAAAAATAGGGAATGACTAGACCATTTGGATAAAACACTGTGTGTTTTGTATCTTTGCCCCTTTTCATTGTGTTTAGAAATTGCCATCATAAAAGGGGGCGGGCAGTGAAAGGTTTGCTTTGGGAATTTTGAGGTTATGATTGAAAAACCCACATTCGCTTCAATAGCTAAGTCAGCCTGGCCCTCGTTTCTCGTCATGTTGTCTTGGTGAGCAGACTTTTTGGTCCATGAGAATCAAGACAAAGTTCCAAAAAAAAAAAAAGCCCAAAAAACAAAACAAAGAAACCCAGTGAATTCCTTTATTTATCATCTCTGCACAAAATAATCCTTTTTTTCCTCTTGTTGCACCAGACAAGCCTTTTTTCAGCACATGATATATGATACAAACTCACATATTTGGGTTGGCGTGTTAGTAAATCTGCTACTAGAAATACAAGCAGCGTTTAAAATTCCACATTCCCTTCTGGGCACCAACTTTTCAGTGTTTTTACAATCTGCCCATCGCAGTTCTGAGATTTCTTCATGAACTGGCCTAAGCACAGCTGCTGCAGATTTTATTAACGGCGTGCTAGGAAGCATGTAGACCCTGCTTCTGGGAGATTTTCACAACATATTTTTTCTGGATTTTTTTCCCTCCAGTTTCGACGGCTTTTTTTTTTTTTCCCCTCTAAGCCATGCTTCTCTTTATCCACTAGACAGCATTACAGTAACACAACATGAAACTGTATTTTTGTGATACCTTTTTTAAATTTTTTGGGGGGGGGGATCTTTGAAGGGCTGTACCCACAGCATCGGGAAGTCCCCAGGCTAGGGGCCGAATCAGAGCTGCAGCTGCAGGTCTACACCACAGCCACAGCAACGGGGGATCCGAGCCTCATTTGCGACCTGCAACGCCGGATCCTTCACCTACTGAGCGAGGCCAGGGATCGAACCCACATCCTCGTGGATCCTAGCTGAGTTCATTACTGCTGAGTCACAATGGGACCTCCAGCGTGGTACCTTTTTTAGCATTTATTTTTATTTTTCAAGGAGAGTTGACTTAACGGTGTTGGGCCAGTTTCTGCTGTTCAGCATCGTGGCTCGGTTATTTGTGTGATCTGTTTTTAAGCAATACGCTGGCTGATTTATCTGTTTCGACAGTTGGAGGATATGTAGGTTGTACTTCTTGGGCTAAGGGAAGGCATTACATTTTCTCCCTCTCTCACTGAAGCATTGTAGGTAAGCAGAAGAGTGGGGGATGGAGCTCCCTGGTGGCACAGTGGGTTAAGGACTCGTGATCTCACTGCAGCAGCTTGGGTCGGTGTGGTACCTCGGGTTCGATCTCTCATGCTGCAGGCACAGCCAAAAGGAAAAAAGTGGAGGATGGGTCCTAACCTGGAAAGAATTAGGTTTCTGCCCCTCGGGCAAAGTTTCATATCCGCTCTGTCACCCACCCACACCACCCCAGCCCTGCCACCATCACGCACTGCTCTCTGTTTACTCAGCAGTCATTTGTTTGAGAGAATTCTTGAGATCCAAGCGTACCACGCCCAGGGTCACCCACTTAACTTGTTTTGCATGTCAAGTTTATTTCTAAACATTTTTCCTGGAGAGGGAGGAGGAAGGCATGGCCCAAATAGGAACTTACTTGTCTCATTAGCAATTCTGGTTGCTTCTAAGGGAGGGATTGAAAGGAAGACCCAAAGAATGGTTTTGGCTTTTTTTTTGCTTTTTTTAGGGCCGTCCCTGCAGCATATGGAGGTTCCCAGGCTTGGGGTCGAATCGGAGCTGCAGCTACCAGTGTACACCATGGCTGCAGCAACACAGGATCCAAGACATGTCTACAGGAGTTCCCGTTGTGGCTCAGTGGTTGACGAATCCGACTAGGAACCATGAGGTTGTGGGTTCAATCCTCGGCCTTGCCCAGTGGGTTAAGGATCCGGCGTTGCCGTGAGCTGTGGTGTAGGTTGCAGACGTGGCTCGGATCCCACATTGCTGTGGCTGTGGTGTAGGCCAGCAGCTACAGCTCCTGTTAGACCCCTAGTCTGGGAACCTCCATATGCCGTGGTGCAGCCCTAGATAAGGCAAAAAGACCAAAAAAAAAAAAAAAAAAAAAAGAGAGAGACATGTCTACAACCTACACCACAGCTCACAGCAATGCCGGATCCTTAACCCACTGATGGGGGCCAGGGATTGAACCTGAGTCCTTTTGGATATGAGTCGGGTTCATTACCACTGAGCCACACTGGGAACTCCAAGAATGATTTTGTATTACTGACCAATCTTTCTTATTCCTGCTGCCCTGAAACCAGAGGTTTCCTTTTTTTTTTTTAATTGAGGTATGATTGATTTACAATATTACATGTTACAGGTTTACCATGGAGTGATTCACAATTGTTAAAGATTATATTCCATTTACAGTTATTGTAAAATACCGACTCAGTTCCCTGTGCTGTAGAGTGTATCCCTGTAGCTTAGTTATTTTACACATAGTAGTTTGCGCCTCTCCTTCCATCTCAATCCCCCACACTCCCCTTCCCTCCTTCCATCTCCCCACTGGGAGCAACTTCTTTGTTCTCTATATCTGTGCATCTGCTTCTTTTTTATTATATTCACTAGTCTGTTATATTTTTTTAGATTCTACATATAAGTAGTGTCAAAGGATATTTGTCCTTCTCTGTCTGGCTTAATTCCTCTAGTACTGATCATCTCAAAGTCCGTCCATGTTGCTGAAAGGGCAGAATTTTGTTCTTTTTTATGGGCGAGTAGTATTCCATGATATATACATCTTTTTAATCCACTCCTCTGTCCATGGACATTTAGGTTGTTTCCATGTCTTGGCTGTTGTGATTAGTGCTGCTGTGAACCCTGGGGTGCAGGTATCTTTTTGAATTATGGTTTTCTCCAGATAGATGCCCAGGAGTGGGGTGCCTGGATCCTATGGGAGCTCTGTATTTAATGTGTCAAGGAACTTGTATACTGCCCTTCATAATGGTTCACTTGCGACACATTTTAAGTTCCACAAATGAGTGCTATCATAGGGTGTTTGTCTTTCTCTGTGTGACTTACTTCATTTGGCATGGTCATGTCTAAGTTCACCCACGTTGCTCCAAGTGGCATTACTTCATGCTTTTTCATGGCTGAGTAGTATTCCACTGTGTATACGGACCACAACTTCTTTATCCACTCCTCTGTCGATGGACATTTAGGTGGTTTCTGTGTCTTGGCTGTTGTGAGTAGTGCTGCTGTGAACATTGGGGTGCCTGTGTCTTTTCTAATTAGAGTGTTTTCCGGACAGATGCCCAGGAGTGAGCTTGCTGGATCATATAGAGGGTCTACCTTTTAGTTTTTTCTGGAACATCCATCCTGCTAAAATCCACTTTTCTGGATCTTTAGGATGTGTGCCTTCCTGCAAAATACACAGGACATCGTCTTATCGGTGTTAACCGCAAGATGATCCGTATTTGAACCTCTCACGTGTTGGTAACAAGAGCTTCACTCCTTCCAACATCACGGCGTTCTCTGCCCACAAACACCAAATCTAAAATGTATGTATCCCAAGGGAGGCGTGGTGGGGCCAATATGCAGGATGAGAAAGAAGACAAGCCACACCACCATATTTGGGAGGGAACACACCGAAGGTCCCGTTAGCAGCCGTCTCCCCCGTTTCAAGTAGAACACGTTACTATGTATCGAACTGTACATTTCTAACTATGCATTTCCATTTCCCAGCGGAATGAGAACTGTACTTCAGGGCAGAGCGTGTACCGTATATAATTGCTGGAAAAATGAACGCGCCTTTTACGATAAAGATCCTGAACGATGGAAGACTGTAGTTAGTTTTTAACTTACTTTTCCCCGCCCCTGGAGAGCATCTGCTGCCAATTCCCGCTGTCAGAAACACATTTTAGGGGACACAGAGCAGATAGAACACGTGTCATTGTCACCCAACCCCATTTTTTTTTTTGATGGTACATTTATTGTCTATGACTCCACAGGAAAGCAACTTCTAGAATCTGATGCAGAGACGGCGGGGGAGCCAAAAGAAGGGTTTGCCGTTGGTCTTTGGCGCCAGAGGAGAAGTCGGCCCCCAGGAGCTAAGCTCTGAGCACCCCAGTCTTCCACATCGAGGGGTTTCTGGATTCCACTCGTGTAAGAGACGCAGCGTCGTTTCCCAGGTCTCCTTTTTCTCGAGACGTAGTGCCGCTGAAGGACCTTCTCCTGCTGGCTTGGAATCTCAGACGGACGCGGCTCAGAACTCGGAGCTTCTGTCTCGAGAAAAAGGGCAACGCCGGGCCAGCCCGCGCATCACCCGCGTGGCCGCTGAGAAGCCGGGGAGGATGCAGGCGTGGAGGAGGGCGCGGGGAGAGCGCGAATCCCGGGCCGCAAGGGGCCGCCCTGCGCAGGCGTCTGAAGGACGCGTGGCTGAGCAGCCGCTGCACAGAGACACCGGGGAAGGGGCGCCCTGGAGGGGAGACGGGACCGACTCTGCCGCTCGGGGGGGTTGAAGCAACCAGCGGCTTCCTCACAGGAGACAGGCAGCAGGACGGAGCGGACCCGTCTGCTGTGATCGTGGGTGGACACGCGGGGAGAAGGCCGCGGAGCGGGACCGGAAGGTGAGACGCGGGTTAAAAATGACGGGTACCTTAGCCCGAGGGTGCTCAGCCCAGCGGGAACAGGGGTGTGTGGACAGGATCCCCAAGCCACCTTGGGAGCCCCTGAAACCCCCCTGGGATTTGCAATTTGTCCTTCCCCAGACGCAAGCTTGGCGATTCCGATCCTGGCAATTGCTGGCCTCACGGGAGGCGGATGTGAGCGGGTCCCGATTTTCCGACGAGGC
Source organism: Catagonus wagneri (assembly GCA_004024745.2). Taxonomy (NCBI): domain Eukaryota; kingdom Metazoa; phylum Chordata; class Mammalia; order Artiodactyla; family Tayassuidae; genus Catagonus; species Catagonus wagneri. Next base: position 5,569,466 of record PVHT021183672.1, read on the forward strand.
AGTGGAGGCCAGGAAGTGTTCTGTACGCTCCCAGGGTGACCCAGCTCTGAAGCGGGGGAGTCAGAATCGGATGGTTAACACCCCACCCCGGCTGGGAAGACGTCCACGCCCAGGTATGAAAACGCCCTCTGGGCGCTCCCGTGGCGGCTCAGTGGGTTAAGAACCCAACATAGCGTCCGTGAGGAGGCAGCTTTGATCCCTGGCCTCGCTCAGTGGATTCAGGATCTGGCATTGCCACAAACTGTGGTGCAGGTCACATATGCAGCTCGGATCCTGTACTGCCGTGTCTGGGGTGTAGACTGGCAGCTACAGCGCTGATTCGACCCCTGGCCTGGGAACCTCCATACGCCACAGGTGCGATCCTTAAAAGAAAACAGAAAAGAAAGAAAATGCCCTGTGGGATATGACCACAGGATGTTGCCACGGTCTTGTGGCCTTTCTCTAGGGAGCCGCGTAAGTTCCCGCTTCGTGACTTTTCGTGTCTCCTTCCCTTTTTAAACAGGGGAGAAAAATGAGAAGACAAAATGCATCCGTTTTGAGTTCCTCTTAAGTGCCGCTTTTTTTTTTTTTAATTTTAAAAGATCTGTTGACATAGAGGTGATGTGTGAGCTTGTGATCGTTTCTGCTATACCGAAAACTCCCTAGCGCTTGTAACATCTGCAGACTTTTTGATGACGGCCATCCTGCCCGGGTGGGAGGCGGCACCTCGCTCCGGTTTGGAGGTGCGGTTCTGTAATACCGAGCAGCACTGAGCGGCACCCCACGGGCTTTCTGACCATGTGCATGTCGTCTTTGCAGAAATGGCCCTTTAGGTCTCCCGCCCGTCTTCGGATCGGGTTGTTTGGCTTTTTAGATATTGAGCTTCACGGGTGGTTGGTGCCTTTTTGGAGATGAAGCCCTCGTGCGTCGCTCCAGTTGCAAATGTTTTCGCCCATTTTGTGGGTCGCCTTTTTGTTTGATCTCCTGTGCTGTGCAAAAGTGTTTGATCAGGTCCCGTCTGTTGGTCTTTGTTTTTATTTTCATTACTCTAGGCAGCGGATCCAAAAAGAAATTGCTGCCATTTATGCCGGAGAACGTTCTGCCTGTGTTTTCCTCCAGGAGTTTTATGGTGTCTGGTCTGACATTTGGGTCTTTAATCCATTTTGAGTTTATTTTCCTGTGTGCTCTTAGAGAATGCTGCTGTTTCATCCTCTTGCATGTGGCTGTCCAGTTTTGCCAGTACCACTTATTGAGGGACTGTCTTTTCTATATGGTGTGTTTTTGCCTCCTTGGTCATAGATGAGTTGACTGTAGGTGTGTGGGTCTATTGCTGGGCTTTCCAGCCAGTCCATTAATCTGCATTTCTGGTTTTGTGTCAGTACCATACTGTTTTGATGACTCTAGTTTTGTGGTATAATCTGAGGTCAGGGAGCCCAACTCCTCTGGTTCCAGTTTTCTTTTTCAGGATAGCTTTGGCTATTTGGGCCCTTTTGTGTCTCCATACAGATTTTAAAATTTTTGTTCTAGTTCTGTGAAAAATGTCAAGGCAATGTACAGATTCGGTTCATACATTTCTTAGATCCAAGGCACAGGTCCGTAAATGTGTAATAACAGAGACAGACCAGCAAAATGTTCATGCCATTTAGACTCTGAGAACTTGACTCATGTTTTTATTCTAGGCTTAGATTCGTATATTTTTAAAAATCAGAGTTTAGAATTTGTGACAAGTTGGCAGAGTTCCCTTTGTGGCTCAGTGTGTTACGAATTTGACTAGTATCTACAAGGACATGGGTTCAATCCCCAGCCTTGCTCAGTGGGTTAAGGTCTGGCATTGCCATGAGCTGTGGTGTAGGTCACAGATGTGGCTAAGATCTGGCGTTGCTGTGGCTGTGGTGTAGACCAGCAGCTGCAGCTCCAGTTGGGCCCCTAGCCTGGGAACTTACATATGCCGAGGGTGCGGCCCTAGGGGGGAAGAAAAAAAAGAATGTGACAAGTTGGGATGGGTCATGAAGGAAAAAGACCCCACGCTCTGCATCAGGCACACGGCAGGGTTGCCATGCAGAAAACAGGGTTGTCAGCACAGAGATTAGGTTAAAAAATGGAGGTTTTGAGAAACTCTGTCTCTGCCCACTCAGAGAACTGTTAATCCTGAAACAGATGCCCAAATAGATGGGGGGGAAAAGCAGCTGATTCTGAGCAACAGAGGCCACGTGAAAATTAAAACTGGAGTTCCCTAGTGGCTCAGCAGGTTAAGTACCCAGTGCTGGGACTCAGGTTCAGTCCCTGGCCCGGGAACTTTTGCATGCCATAGACATGGCCAAAAAAAAAAAGGAAATAAAAACCTTCCCAGATCAGAGATTGCTCACCACGGGGAAAACCCCAAGACGGTTTTAAGATCATACATGGAGTAGGATCTTGCATTAATCAGTCTCTTCGCTAAAGCTCAAGGCTAACTTGCCATCTTTAACAAATCCGTCGTTATGTAACTTCCCACTGCTGGGTAACATCGTCCAGTTGCCGCTGTTTATCTGGTCCCGAGTCCCTCAGCACGCTGGAATTCCCGTGAGCAAACATGTTGAACCAGCCCTATTAAAGCTGCGGCCGTCCGGTCTGGTCCAGCCTAAGTGTTGTGTCAACATCCTGTGTGCCGGGAGAGCTGCCTGGCTCAGCAGGTTCCGAAGCCATCCTAGGTCCGGGGACACGTTCAGCTGCGGGGTGACCCACGTGTGGGTTCCCAGGGAGGGTGGGGGGGGGGGTTCTGACGATTGATCCGCGAAAAAGAATGGGCCGCCCTGCCGGGGGGGCGAGGGGGGGTTCACAGCTGATCCCGGCGGCACAAACCAAAACCAAGCTCTGCTCGCGTGCAGAGGTGTTTTCTAGAACCAGCACCAGGGCTGTGTTGACAGTCGAGGCACAGCTGGGGTTGTCAAAGCAGCCTTTCCAGAGTGCACGGATGTTACAGGACTTCTCTGAGGACCAAATATTCTTCTCTAGAAGGAGTCGGAAGACTGCTAAGCAAATTTAGAATTTAGAAGACTATTGAGGAGAGCTTGTGGGAGTTCCCCTTGTGGCCCAGTGGGTTAAGAACCTGAGTATGTTCGTGAGGATGTGGGTGCGATCCCTGGCCTCGCTCAGTGGGTTAAGGATCTGGCATGGCTGCGAGCTGTGGTGTAGGTCATAGACGTGGCTCCAATCCCACGTTGCGGTGGCTGTGGTGTAGACCGGCAGCTGCAGGTCCGATTCAACCCCTAGTTTGGGAACTTACATAGGTGAGGCCCTTAAAAAAAAAAAGGAAAGAAAGAAAAGGTAAAACGGGCAGGTTGTAGGCAGGTCAGTGTTTCTGAAGCTAAGCCTCTGTCCACTGCCGCCGAACAGAAAGACGCAGGCAGGGTTTGGGGTGAAGGAGAAAAAAATAGCTTTTATTGCTTTGCCAGGCAGAGGGGCCGCAGCGGGCTGATGCCTGAAAGGCCTTGCCCCCCTTTGGAAGAAATCAGTAAGTGGTCTTACAGGTTGAGAGGAGAAAACAGGGCCTCAGATAAGGATCGGGGAGGCGGCAAGCTCGCGTTCTACTTCAGAGCTGGTGTTTAGCGGCCTCAGGACGGCTCCTGGCGCGTAGGTCCGCTCTGGTTTGCATTCGTGGCGGGTGGAGTTCAGCAGAAGCGTGTGTATCCACTGAGGGGGACCAGACCCGCCTGCAGGCTGCACTGTTCTCTCCTGACGGCCCCTCCCTGGCCTCTGCCCGCCCGCTTCCCTGATCGGCACCTGCGGGCACCTGTCCTTTGGGGCTCAGGGGAGGGCCTGGAGGCTGAGGCTTATTCCCTGAAAACAAGGCCTGGGCGGGGCGGATGCAGAAAGGCTTGCACAGGGCCGTCCTCAGTTTATCTCAGACTACCTGGTGAGACCCCCAGAAAATGTCTCTGCGGCCTCAGAAGGGCTGCAGCCTTTGAAGCGTGACAGCGAAGCTGCTGGCTCGCATTCCGCGCTGGCCCGAGTCTGTGTGCACCGAGGACACACAGACGGGGCACCAAGCCGGAGCCTGTGCCTGTTGCGGACGCTCGGTCAGGCAGCGGTGCAGGCCGATGGAGGAGGGGGCGCCAGGAGCTGTGAGCAAGAGGGTCAGAGGCCCAGCGTGGAAGCCCCGTCCGCCACTGACTGTGCCAAACCCAGCTGCCACTGCCCCCCGCCCCGGTAATAAAATGTAGACCCTACGAGGGCGTACAGGCCAGGCGGACCCGAAATTAGGCGTGCTGTAACTTGCAGAATGAAAGGGGAATGGAGTTAGAAGAAGTCATTTCTCTGAGAAGACAGTAAAGATGTTTGTTTGCGTTATGATTTTCTGAAGTTATTAGGTATATAAGGTTTTTTATTAGTTGACGTACAGCGTGTGTCCATCTGTGCTGCACAGCACAGCACCCCCGTCATACATACATGCACATTCTTGTTCTCATATTATCTTCCATCCTGCTCGCTCTGAAGAGACGGGACAGAGTTCCCCGTGCTGCACAGCAGGACCTCACTGCTCATCCATTCTCAGTGTCCTAGTTTGCATCTGCTGACCCCAGCTCCCTGTCCGTCCCCCTCCCTCCGCCTGCCTGTCGGTAACCACAAGTGTGTTCTCCACGTCAGCGTCTGTTTCTGTTCTGTAGACAGGTTCATTTGTGTCATATTTTAGATTCAGCGTGGAAGTGATATCATATGGTGTTTGTTTTTCTCTGTCTGACCAACCTCCCTCAGTACGATAACCTACAGGTCCATTCATGTTGCCACAACTGGCATTATTTGTGAGTAATTTTCCATGGGTG
>PVHT021183672.1:5578470-5652318 GCA_004024745.2 Catagonus wagneri
GGGGACATCTGTTTGGACGGTGCTGGGGCTTCTTGAATGATGCGTAGAAGTCTGGCAAGAAGTTCTTTTAGAGTTCCCGCTGTGGCTCAGCAGGTTAAGAACCCAGCCGGTGCATAAGGATGCTGGTTTGATCCCTGCTTTTCTTTTCATCCCTTTTTTCGGTTTGGTTCTGTTCTTCGTTTGTGTTTGCTATTTCGTTTTTACATTCTTGGAGAACACAAAACGCTCAGAGCACCCTCGACTTTCTCCAGCCCTCTGGCCACATCGTTTTCACTGCGTGTGTGTTTCTGGAGACTCGCGAGTTCCCTTGATCTGGGTGCTGTTACCACAGCAGCAGTGCTGATCTCGCCCGAAATGTGCCCGACGGTTTGGCACAGTCTCAAGGACAGCGTTTCCATCCTGGTGCCTAAGGGAGCCGCCTGCCGTTCCCTGGGCCCAACGTCTAGCAGTTCCTGCACAAATGACATTGCCATTCCCGGGCTGGGAAACACGTCAGCATCCAGCAAAACACAAACTCCACTCCGTGATGGCCTCTGAAAGCACAATGACCTCTGCGCTTCCGTCTGCCGTTATCATCACCTCCGACCCCAGGAAAACCAAAAGGAGACAAACTCCACTCCGTCGTGACCTGCAGCGACCAGAGGAGAAAGTGATAGAAATAGGAGGTATTTCTTTGCAACTTGCCAGTTAGATTTTTCTTTTCCTATTTAGGGCTGTACCTGCGGCAGGTGGAAGTGCCTGGGCTAGGGGCTGAATCAGAGCGGCGGCTGCCAGCCTTCGCCACGGCTGCAGGGATGCAGGATCTGAGCCTCATCTGTGACCTACACCACAGCTCGTGGCAATGCTGGATCCTTAAGCCACTGAGCGAGGCCAGGGATCGAACCCGCATCTTCTGGAACCCTGTATTGGGTTCTTAACCCACTGAGGCACAACAGGAACTCTGATATTTTTAAACAATTTTACTGGCGTATATGGAGCTTCCTTTTGCAGGTTAAACAGGAAACCACCATCGGATCCAGCAATCCCACTCCTGGGCAAAACCCTAATTCAGAAAGCTCCACGCACCCCTGTGTTCATGGCAGCACTAGTCACAACAGCCAAGACGTGCAAGCAGCCTAACTGAGGGACATTCTTGGAGAACACAAAACACTCAGACCATCCTTGACTTTCTCCAGCCCTCTGGCCACATCTTTTTTTTTTTTTCTGCCTCCCTCCCAACAAAACCCTGACCTCATCACCCTGAGGTTTTTTCATTCTTTCTCCACGCCCCAAACTCCTCCATTGCTGGAGTCGACGGTCTTCAGCAGAGACCGAGTTGTCTTCTCTCGGGCTGGTTTTCCCTGTGCGAGCTTTCAGAGCCAGCCCCTGGGACCCCGTCAGGGTCAGCTTAGCCCCCTGGTCCAAGACCATTAGCCTGCTGTGGCCGCCTTTGCCTGGCAAGGCGATAAAGCCGTCTGCTTTTTTTTCCCCGCCTGCCCAAGGGCAGTGAGGCTCCCTGGCGGCATCGCCTGTGATGCAGAGGGAGACGCTGGGCCGAGCAGAGCTGACCTCCCGGAGGGTTTCGGGGGGGACTCATGGGGCTGAGGAATGGGCTGCTCTCAGAGGTAAGAGGAGGACATGGACCCAGGTGAACTGCAGAAACATGGACCCAAAAAATGGCCAAGAGAAACACCCTGGAGTTTGGACAAACCTCTAAATTTCTGCCATCACCCCTCTCAACTACCTGTTTTTCCCCTTAGACATTCACTTCAACGTCTAACTATACGAAATACTTCCTTCAAAAGGCTAACGCTTCCTAAAAGGCAGCAGCCATATTTTTTTGGTCCCCACTGGTCAACCATCTGTTAAGAAAGTGACTAGCACCAAATCACTGCCCAACAATTCTTTCTGTTTTTTGCCTTTTTTTTTTCAGGGACGTACCTGCGGCATATTGAGGTTCCCAGGCTGGGGGTCGAATTGGAGCTATGGCCACTGGCCTACACCACAGCCAAGCCGTGTCTGCGACGTACACCACAGCTCATGGCAACACCAGATCCTTAACCCACTGAGCGAAGCCAGGGATCGCACCTGCCTCCTCATGGATACTAGGCAGGTTTCGTTTCTGCTCGGCCACGACAGGAACTCCCAGCAATTCTTAAGCAAACGATTGAGTGAATAAAATGTCTCATCCAGTGCCTAGAATGAACGAACAGTCCATGAATGTTTGCTACGTAATTGCATACCTGAAGACATGCATGATATTTTCCCCCTAAGTTTTTCTCTAAAACTTGGTTACACCCCAAGCCATTTGTGTTTAAAATTGTGGTGACTCAAGAAGGTAATAAACAGCGAGTGTTGGTGAGGCTATGAAAGAAAAGAAATCGTCGTGTATTGTGGATGGGAATGTCAATTGGTGCAGCCACTATGGAAAACAGTACGGAGACTTTTAAATTAATTAAAAACAGAACTACCATTTGATTCAGCCATTCCACTTCTGGCTATTTATCCACAGAAAGGAAAAACACTAATTCAAAAAAAAAAAATCTGCACCCCCTAATATTCACAGCAGTACCGTTTACAGTAACCAAGATGCAGAGAAAAACCTAAATGTCTGCTGACAGATAAGTGGATAAAGATGTGCTGTATATATAAAAATATGCAGTGCAGTGTTACTAGGCCATGAAAAAGAATGCAGTCTTGCCGTTTGCACCAACATGAATGGACCTTGAGGGAGTTCTAATGAGTGAGCTAAGTCAGACGGAGAAAGAAAAAGGCCACAGAATTTCAGTCATATGTGGAATATAAAAAACTAGTAAAGAAGAAAACTAGTAAACTTACTAAACGTTATAAACCAGTGTTCCCTCCATTAAAAATTAAGCAAATAGCAGTGGCATTAATTTGTAGGACAGCCCTTGCTAGGAGGTATAACTGCGGTCTGGAGCTCTTACCCACGATGAAAATATTTATTGAGAAGATCATCAGAAAATGAAATGTAGCTGAATTGGATTAAGGTTCAAGGCTACATTCTAGTTCCCTGAAGCAATTTAGGACAATGGGACAATAAAACACAAGAAGACGGCAAAGCAAGAATTAGGATTGCCGTTGAGGAGGATTAAGTGGCTTTAAAGGATCCAGTTTATGCTGCTCCTCCAGCATTAGAAAGCTTGCGGCTGCCTTATTGTGGAACTGAGTCCATGACTTTTGGTTTCTGCCATCGCTTTTGTTTCTGATGGTATCATTCATCTGTTTCTCCTAAAGTTTGTTGATCTTACCCTTCTCTCTTACAGAGAACGAGATTGTACTAAAAAAACATGCACAGGGCAGTTTAAAAATACTACAGCGCCGGGGATTTTCATAGCGTCACTTTCAGCTGATTCATTTTCAGTTTTCCCGATGGAAATCTGTATTCGGTAAGAAATGTTTAGAAGTTCCTCGGTGGCTCAGCGGGTTAAGCATCCAGCATCGTCACTGCTCTGACTCTGGTTATTATTGTGGCAAGGGTTTGATCCCTGGCCTAGGAATTTCTGCACGCTGTGGGCACCGCCAATAAATAAATAAAATCATTCCATGCTTTAAAAAAAAAAAGATGTTTCGGGGTTGTTTCAGTTCATATTTTTTTTTCCACCCCAAATGCCATCATCTAGCTTATGTTGACATGGTCCAAATGATTTTTCCTTACAGTTACATCTAGAAAACGGACTAGTGAGCTATGTGTAACCGCCAGCGATTAGATATTTCCTAGATTTTGCTGTTGTGAGAGAAGGTTGGCTTCAAAGTAGAAATGCCTGAGTTTGAGCCCTGCTTCCAAATCTTTTTTTTTTTTTTTTGCTATTTAGGGACGCACCTGCAGCATATGGAAGTTCCCAGGCTAGGGGTCAAATCGGAACGCAAGTGCTGGCCTACACCACAGCCACGGCAACGCCACATCCAAGCATGTCTGCGGCCTATATCACAGCTCACCGCAAAGCCAGATCTTTAACCCACTGAGCGAGGCCAGGGATCGAACCCACAACCTCATGGTTCCTAGCTGGATTCATTTCCGCTGCACCACGGCGGGAACTCCCAAGGAAAATTCAGCAATTTTTAAAATGCTAAAGTAGGTTTTTCTTACAAGAAAATGTAAACCCAAGGGGCAGCATTACAGAAAGGGGAGAAGAAACACAGGCGAGAAAAGGGGGAAAGAAAAAATTTACTTGATAAAGTTTTAACGTGAGAAAATTTGGAGTTCCCCTTGCGGCTCAGTGGGTTAAGAACCCGACAAAGTGTCCATAAGGAGGTGGGTTCGACCCCTGGCCCAGCTCGGTGGGTTAAGGCTCCAGTGTTGCCTCAAGCTGCGGTGTAGGTCGCGGGTGCAGCTCGGATCCCGTGTGGCCATGGCGAAGGCCGGCAGCTGCAGCTTCGATTGGACTCCAAGCCCAGGAACTTCCATATGCCGCAGGTGCAGCCCTAAAAAGAAAGAAAAGAAAAAGAAAGGATCGGGCGGTCCCATGATGGACTAGAGACTGGGTCTTGCCAGCAGGTGGTTAGAAGTCACCTTGGCATGGGTCAACTGATCTTCCGCCCAAGATGAGAAAGAAACAGCTGAGGGAGGAGTTGATGCATGGGCTTCTGCCTGAGTGTGTTTAATATCATTTTGAGAGAAGCAGGCTGCAGAGGGTGTGCCCGTGGGAGTCGGTGAGCTGGCCCTCGGGAGCACAGCAAGTCGAGTCAGCATCTCCCCCCTCCCAACGAAATCCCCAGGACAGCGTCCCCAGGCCTGGAAACACTTAACACCCCCTCTCGCGTGTGCACGAAGAGTCAGCGAGGATTACTGAACCAGATCGGAATGTTGATCCCAACTCATCAACGTTCCTGAAGCCGTGTTCGTCAGCCCCGAAAAGATGCTGAAACAGGGACGCGGCGGGAACGCGGCGAGGACGGCGCGCCCCGGCCGCAGAGGCGGAGCAGACGCCCACGGTTAAGGTCACAGACGCGGTGCGGCTTCCCAGCCAAGAAATAAGGCGGAGCGGCTGTGGGAGGGAAGAGACCTGTTCACTTTCTCGGAGGGCTGAACGAAAACAGATGTGTCGCCACCCCCCAGATAAAGAACCTCACAGCGGAACTCTCATCAGTGACGGCGTCAGGTCCTTGGGTGAAGGTGAAGTGCGCTCCGTTATCACGGCGCGCGACGGGGCCTGGAATTCCGCGCAGCTAGTGCACCGGCATCGCTTGAGCGCCCAAGTGAACTGCGGGTCCCTGTGCCGCTTGTGGGCAGCAGAGGCTAAAATTGGAAATGTGACCTGAAAGACCGGGACAGATTCTGGGGATGCTCGAACCTTCTCAAGGGGCATCCTTTCTACGCTGAGAAAGGGGACAGGTGCCAAGGGGAGACACGCTGTCCTCTTGGCAGACACAGTCTGTCTCGGGTAGACCAGATGTCCCACTTGAATCTGCCCACAGAGACTCTGACACGTCGGGATTTGTGAGTGAAGGAGCTCCTGAACCTGTCATCAGCACCGTCCAGACAAGGCAAAGAATGGCGAGTCGGGGAGTTCCCGCTGTGGCTCAGTGGGTTAAGAACCTGACACAACGCTCGGGAGGATGCCGGTTCGATCCCTGACCTCGGCTGGGGGGTTAAGGATCCAGCGTCGCTGCAAGCTGCAGTGGCTCAGATCGGTGGTTGCTGTGGCTGTGGTATAGACCTGTAGCTGCAGCTCTGATCGACCCCTAGCCTGGGAACTTCCATATGCCGCAGCCCAGAGTTCAGGTCTGGCAGAGAGGTGTTTCTCACCAAAGCCGGGAGACGCCCGAAGGACCTCAGGCCACCTCGAACAGCTCAGCGTGGACTTGCAGATTCTCAAGGGTCAGATGAGGAGCGTCCAAAAAAGGTTTCCGGTGGGGCGAGAACGTGCATGTGAGAGAAGCGGGATTTCTTTGGAAGCGCTTCTGTTCGGGGAGCGGGCGGGTGTGGATTCCTAGATCCTTTCACGTATCCTGAGTTGGGCGGCAGGCGCCACGGAGAAAGCGTGGTTCTTACCTGCCCCCAGTCAGAGGCATTTAAAGCATTTTTTTTTCTTATTCTGTACTCATTCCTGTGGCCTGGGTCCCAGGGAAGTTCTGAAGCTGAGTTCCCTTCCTGTGATTGTGGGAGAAATTCTATTTGATGCCTACAAACCAGCACCCGCGACCCTCCAGCCATTGTTTCTTTGTAATTCTTAGATGTATATTTTTTTAACAAGTATCCCCCCCTCCACATGCGTTGGTTTAAATATAGTTGTTTGTTCTCAAGATGTTGGTGGCTTGACGCTAAATCACAGACCTGCAGCCTTCTGCACCGGAAGCGCTCCTTTCCTGCACGCACAGGGGTCAGCCTTTTCCTGGCACTCAGCCCCAGGGGCTCCAGGTTGTGTGTCATGGGCGGAGCTGACAAAGCAGAGGTTCAGGGAGGTGGTTGTGCATCAGATACATGGGGTCAAAATGCCCTTGACTCGTACCCCTGACCAGATGGTTCAAGGGGACATTAAACTGCACACCTGTCCCTGCCATTCCAGAGAGCACATGAAACACATCCTGGGTGCACGCCCTCTAGAGCCTGAGTGGTCAGCCCCCTTCCTTTACTGGTGGGAGACGCTTCAGGGTTGGCTCCCACTCTTCTTTGAAATCCTAGATAACTCACACTGCTGCAGAGTGCTTTTAACCAAAAGGAAATCTGTGCCTGGGGAAGGGGGGGGGGGCTCTATCGGTCTGCATCCTGAAGCAGATTTCCAGAGGTGAGGGTACATACGTGACCGATAGATGATACAGGGATTGATAAATAACAGACTAGGTGGTAGACGGCAGATAGCTAAATGGGTGACCAGTGTCAGGTGGATAATAGAAAGATGATGGAGTAGATAACAGATGAGTAAGTAAGGAGATGATACATGATCGATGAAACAGAGGAACAGGTAGAGAGAGAGACATGACAGCGATAGAAAAATAGATGAGAAGTGGGATGGATGGGGAATCAGCTGATAGATGCAACTATTGACTTTGGAGTGGATAAGCAATGAGGTCCTGCTGTCTAGCACTGGGAACTATATCTAGTCACTTGTGATGGAGCAGGATAGAGGAGAATGTGAGAAAAAGAATGTGTGTGTGTGTCTGTGTGAGAGAGGGAGTGACTGGGTCACCTTGCTGTACAGTAGAAAATTGACAGAACACTGTAAACCAACTAGAATGGAAAAAAGAAAAATCATCATTTAAAAAAAAGAGCAGAGATTGGATTAAGATGATGGAATAGAAGGACTGGAGCTCAACTTCTCTCATAAAAACAACATTACAACCAAATGCCGAGCAACCTTCAACCAAATGGACTGGAAACTTCCAAAAAAGATATTCTACTCCAGAAGACAAAGAGGAGACCACATCAAGAGGTAGGAGGGGCGATTACATGATAAAAGCAACCCCATACCTCCCGGGTGGGAAGCCCCACAGACTGGAAAGTAACTGCATCACAGAGACTCAGCTACAGGACTGAGAGTTCTGAGCCCCACATCAAATCCCCACGACTGGGGATCTGGCATAGGGAGAAAGAGCCCCCGGAGCATCTGGCATTGAAGCCCAGTGGAGCTTGTGTGCAGGAGCTCCACAGGACTGGGGGAAACAGAGACCCCATTCTTGAGAGGCACACACAGACTTTCACGTGCACTGGGTCCCAGGGCAAAGCAAAGTCTCCACAGGAATCCTGGTCGAACCAGACTGCAATTCTTGGAGGATCTCCTGGGAAAACAGGGGTGACTGTGGCTTGTTCTGGGGGAAGTACATTGGAGGCAAAGCTCTTGGGAACATTCATCAGCCTGCATTTCTCTGGAGGTAGCCAGTTTTGGGAAAATCTGGCCCCACCCATGAGTGCTGAAAAGCCCCAGGCCAGTCAATAATTTAAGTGGGATCACAGCCCCACCCATCAGTAAACAGGCTGCATAAAGACCCCTCAGGCACACAGCCACCTCTAATTTCACCCAGAGACAAAGCCCCATCCACCAGAGGGATAGGAATCGGCCTCACCTACCAGTGGGCAGGCACCAGTCCCTCCCATCAGGAAGCCTACAGCAAGCCCCCCCCCCATACCAACTTCAGCCACAGGGGAGGCAAACTCCAGAAGAAAGAGAGGTTAAAACTGTATTGTCTGCAAAAAGGTTACCACACCGAAAACCTAAAAAAATGAAAAGTCAGAAAAGCATAACTCAGTTAAGGGAGAAAGAAAAAAACCCAGAAAACAGCTCAGTGATGAGGAGATTATCAGCCTCCAGGAAAGAGGCTTTAGACTGTTGATGCTGAAGATAATGCAAGACACTGGAAATAAACTGGAGGCAAAGATTGATAATTTGCAGTGAGCTAAGAAATACAAGATATAAAAACGAAACAAGGAGAGATGCAAAATACAATAATTGAAATAAAAAATCCATTAGAAATAGCCAACAGTAGAATACAGGAGGCAGAAGAACCATTCGGTGAGGTGGAGGACAGATTAGTGGAAATCACTAATGCGGAAGAGAAAAGAGATGAAAGGCTGAAAGCAAATGAGGAGAGTCTCAGAGAACTCCGGGATAATGTTAAACGTACCAATGTCCGTATTATAGGGGTGCCAGAGGGAGAAGGGAGAGAGAAGGGGACAGAAAAAATATTCGAGGAGATAATAGCCGAAAATTTCCCTAACATGGGAAAGGAATCACTCACTCAAATCCAGGAAGCACAATGAGTACCATATAAAATAAAGTCAAGGAGGAACACCCCAAGACACATATCAATCAAAATGACCAAAATTAAAGACAAAGAGAAAATATTGAAAGCAGCTAGGGAAAAGAAAGAAATGATATACAAGGGAACCCCAATAAGGTTATCGGCAGATTTTTCAGCTGAAACTCTGCAGGCCAGAAGGGAGCAGCATGATACACTAACATGATGAAAGGAAAAAAACTTACAACCAGGATTACTTTGCCCGCAAGGCTCTCATTCAGATTTGAAGGAGAGATCAAAGCCTTTACAAATAAGCAAAAGCTAAGAGATTTCTGCAACACAGAACCAGCTTTACAACAAATCCTAAAGGAACTTCTCTAGGCAGAAAAGAAAAGGCCACAACCAGAAACAAAAACACCACAAATGACAAGGCTCACCAGTAAAGGCATATATACAGTAAAGATACTAAATCATCCATGCACAATTGTGCTACCAAAATCAGAAATCATGAGAGGAAAGCACAAATGCCTGACACTGGAAATGCATGTGCAATTAACAAACCAACAGCTTAAAACAACCTTGTTTATATATAGACTCCTACATCAAAACTAAAGCGTAACTGCGAACCAAAAATCTACAATTAATACACAGATAATAAAAATCAACTCAAATACAACATTAAATATAGTCATCTTGTGAGAGGAGACAACAAGAGAAGAAGGGAAGAAAAAAGAACAACAAAAATCCAAAACAGTTAATAAAATGGCAGTAAGAACATACATATCAATAATTACCTTAAATGTAAATGGACTGAATGCCCCAACCAAAAGACACAGACTAGCTGAATGGATACAAAAACAAGACCCATATATATGCTGTCTTCAAGAGACCCACTTCACTTCTAGGGACACATACAAACTGAAAGTGAGAGGGTGGAAGAAATATTCCATGCAAACAGGAACCGAAAGAAAGCTGGAGTAGCAATATTCACATCAGACAAAATAGACCTTAAAATGAAGAATATTTTAAGAGACAAGGAAGGGCACTACATAATGATCAAAGGATCAATCCAAGAAGAAGATATAACAATTTTAAATATCTATGCACTCAACATAGGATCACCACAATATATAAGGCAACTGATAACAACCTTAAAAGGAGAAATCAATAATAACACAATCATAGTGGGGGACTTTAACACCCCACTTACAGCAATGGATAGGTCATCCAGACAGAAAATCAATAAGGAAACACAGGCCCTGAATGAAGCATTAGATCAGATGCACTTAATAGGTATTTATAGGACATTCCATCCAAAAGCAACAAAATACACATTCTTCTCAAGTGTGCATGGAACATTCTCTAAGATTGATCACATCCTGGGCTACAAATCAAGCCTCAGTAACTTTAAGAAAATTGAAATCATATCAAGCATCTTTTCTGACCGCAATACTATATGACTGGAAATCAACAACAAGAAAAAAATGGCAAAAAAATACAAACATGTGGAGACTAAACAACATGCTACTAAACAACCAATGGATCACTGAAGAAATCAAAGAGGAAATTAAAAAATACCTAGAAGCAAATGACAACAAAGATATGACACTCCGAAACCTCTGGGATGCAGCAAAAGCAGTTCTAAGAGGAAAGTTTATAGCAATACAAGCCTACCTCGGGAAACAAGAAAAAGCTCAAATGAACAACCTAACTTTACATCTAAAGCAGCTAGAGAGGGAAGAACTGACAAGGCCTAAAGTTAGTAGAAGAAAAGAAATCGTAAATATTAGAGCAGAAATCAGTGAAATAGAAACGAAAACTGTAGAAAAGATCAATGAAACTAAAAGCTCATTCTTCGAAAAGATCAACAAAATTGATAAATGCCTAGCCAGAACTTATCAAGAAAAAAATAGAGAGGACACATATTAATAAAATTAGAAATGAAAAAGGGGAAGTAACAACAGACATCACAGAAATACAAAGGATCATAAGAGACTGCTATATGCAACTATATGGCAATACAATGGAAAACCTAGAAGAAATGGACACATTCTTAGAAAAGTATAATCTTCCAAGACTAAACCAAGATGAAATAGAAAAGATGAATAGACCAATCACAAGTTCTGAAATTGAAACTGTGATTTAAAAGCTTCCAACAAACACAAGTCCAGGACCAGATGGCTTCATGGGCAAATTCTGTCCAACATTTAGAGAAGAGCTAACGCCTATCCTTCTGAAACTCTTCCAAAAAATTGCAGAGGAAGGGACACTCCCAAATACATTCTATGAAGCAACCATCACCCTGATACCAAAACCAGACACAGATACCACAAAAAAAGAAAATTACAGGCCAATCTCACTGATGAACATAGATGCAAAAATCCTCAATGAAATACTAGCCAACCGAATACATTAAAAGGATTGGACATCACGATCAAGTGGGATGCAAGGATTCTTCAATATCTGCAAATCAATCAGTGTGATACACCACGTTAACAAACTGAAGAATAAAAACCACATGATCCTCTCCATAGATGCAGAAAAAGCCTCTGACAAAATCCAACACCCATTTCTGATAAAAATCCTTCAGAAAGTGGGCATGGGGGAACCTACCTCAACATAATAAAGGCCATCTATGACAAACCCAGAGCCCACATCATTCTCAATGGTGAAAAGCTGAAAGAATTCCCGCTGAGATCTGGAACAAGACAAGGATGTCCACTCTCGCCACTGCTATTCAACATAGTTCTGGAAGTCCTAGCCACACCAATCAGAGAAGTAAAAGAAATAAAAGGAATCGAAATTGGATAGGAAGAAGTAAAACTATCACTATTTGCAGATGACATGATACAATACCTAGAGAATCCTAAACACTCTACCAGAAAACTCTTAGAGCTCATCAACGAATTTGGCAAAGTCACAGGATACAAAATTAATACACAGAAATCAACTGCATATTTATATACTAACAATGAAAGATCAGAAAGAGAAATTAGGGAACCAATCCCGTTTACCATAGCATCAAAAAGAATCCAATACTTAGGAATAAACCTACCTAAAGGGACAAAAGACCTGTACTCTGAAAATTATAAGGCACTGATGAAAGAAATCAAGGATGACTTGAACAGGTGGAAAGACATACCATGCTCTTGGACTGGAAGAGTCAATATTATCAAAATGACTATACTACCGAAGGCAATCTACACATTCAATGCAATCCCTATCAAATTACCGAGGATATTTTTCACAGAACTAGAACAAAATATTTTAAAGTGTTTAGAAGTACAAAAGACCCAGAATAGCCAAAGACATCCTGAGAAAGAAAAATGGAGCTGGAGGAATCAGGCTCCCTGACTTCAGACTCTACTACAAAGCTACAGTCATCAAAACCATATGGTACTGGCACAAAGACAGAAACAGAGATCAGGGGAACAGGATAGAAAGCCCAGAATTAAACCCACGCACCTATAGTCAACTGATCTATGACAAAGGAGGAAAGAATATACACTCAACAAAAGGCAGCCTCTTCAATAAGTGGTGCTGGGAAAACTGGACAGCCACATGTAAAAAAATGAAACTAGAACACTTCCTAACACCACGCACAAAAATAAACTCAAAATGGATTAAAGATCTAGATGTAAGACCAGATACTATAAAACTCTTTGAGGAAAACATAGGCCAAACACTCTCTGACATAAATGACAGCAACATCTTCTCAGATCCACCTGTCAGAGCAATGACAGTAAAAATAAACAAATGGGACTTCATTAAACTTCAAAGTTTCTGCACAGCAAAGGAAACCCTAAACAAAATGAAAAGACAACCCACAGAATGGGAGAAAGTATTTGCAAATGAATTGACTGACAAGGGATTCATCTCCAAAATTTACAAACACCTCCTACAGCTCAATACCAAAAAAAAAAAACAAACAAACCCATCCAAAAATGGGCAGAAGATCTAAACAGACAATTCTCCAAAGAAGACATGCAGATGGCAAATAAACACATGAAAAGATGTTCAACATCGCTCCTCATTAGAGAAATGCAAATCAAAACCACTATGAGGTACCATCTTACACTGGCCAGAATGGCCATCATCAAAAAGTCTACACACAATAATTGCTGGAGAGGGTGTGGAGAAAAAGGATCTCTATTACACTGCTGGTGGGAATGCAAACTGGTGCAGCCACTGTGGAAAACAGTATGGAGATTCCTTAGAAAACTAAAAATAGAATTACCATTTGATCCAGCAATCCCACTCCTCGGCATCTATCCAGAGAAATCCGTGACTCAAAAAGACAGATGTACTCCAGTGTTCATTGCAGCACTCTATGCAATAGCCAGGTCATGGAAACACCTAAATGCCGATCAACAGAGGAGTGGATAGGGAAGATGTGGTACATATACACAATGGAATATTACTCAGCCACTAAAAGGAACGGATTACCAACATTTATAGCAACAGGATGGACCTAGAAATTATCCTGCGAAGTGAAACCAGTCAGACAATGAGACACCAACACGAAATGTTACCACTTACAAGTGGAATCTAAAAAAAGGACACAATGAACTTCTTTGCAGAACAGATACCGACTCACAGACTTTGGAAAACTTATGGTTTCCAAATGAGACAAGTTGGGGCGTGGGGGGTTGCACTGAGGGTTTGGCATGGAAATGCTATAAAATTTGGTTGTGATGATTTTTGTACACCTATAATTGTAATAAAATGCAGTCATGGGAAAAAATAAAAAAATAATTAATTAAAAAAAGAGAGCATACTGCTTAATTTCCAGAGGGGAAAAAAAGAAAGATGATACAGACGATACATGGATGGAAAGGTGATATAGAGGTACGGACAAACAGGAAAACACTGGGTGCAATAGAACTACCTAGAAAGTAGCCATGATTTAAAAAAAAATGGAGAAAGCAATTAAGCCAAGAAGAGATCATTTGTGCAGAGCCGGTTAGAGGAAGGTCACGGCCACGGCCGGGCTGGACATCATGGAGAGCGTTTTAAGTAGTTTTAGCTGTCAGCACATTTCCTCGTCATGAACTCTGGGGTCAGCCTTTTGAGACGGAGGCGATGCCTAGGAGGCGAAAGGAAAAAGGCTTTTCCTTCACGGCACAGGGACACGGAGGCACGCACGCAGTTACAGGAAAGGCGCTCAGGGCCTCACACTAATGACTATTTCTCACCGTAATTACTTCCTTGCTGCAAATACGCCTGTGCTGGGCATAGGGCTCCAACCTATGAATTTTGGAGACACAAACACTGAGCCCATTAACAGGTGCAACTATCCAGCAGCACACATTCTGTGCATCGAAAATGAGATTTCCAGAGTTCCCGCCGTGGCTCAGTGGAAACGAATCCGACTAGTATCCGTGACACCAGTTCCATCCCTGGCCTCACTCAGTGGGTTCAAGACCCCCCACTGCTGTGAGCTGTCGTGTAGATCGGAGACATGGCTCGGATCCCGTGTTGCTGTGGCTGCGGTGTAGACTGGCAGCTGCAGCTCTGATTCGACCCCTAGACCGGGAACCTCCATATGCCGCAGGTGCGGCCCTAAAAAGAAAAAAAAAAATGGTGCCAATTTTATTTCTTTGTTTGTTTGTTTTCTTTTAGGGCCATACCCAAGGCATGTGGAGCTTCCCAGGCTAAGGGTCCAGTCGGAGCTACAGCTGCCGGCCTACACCACAGCCACAGCAACGCGGGATCCATCTGCATCTGTGACCTACACCACAGCTCACGGCAACGCCGGATCCGTAACCCACTGAGCAAGGCCAGGGATTGAACCCGCAACCTCATGGTTCCTAGTCGGATTCGTTTCCACTGCACCATGATGGGAACTCCTGACTGGGTTTTAACATGAATTTTTTTTTCATTGTTTTAAAGCCATATTAAAGCAGAGTTGACTTACAGCGTTGTGTTACTTTCTGCACAGTTGTGTTGCTTTCTGCTGTGCAACAAAGTAACACAGTGAGATCCGAGTACAGACACCCACTGTCTCGCAGATTCTTTTCGCACATAGGTGATCCCGGAATATTGGGTAGAGCTCCCCGTGCAGACTGCTGGGCCGAGGCACTGACGATCACTCAGTGTCACCAGGAGGTAGTGGACACGCACACTCCTTCCCGGGCTACACTGGGGCTTCTCTTTTGATGGAGTCAGGCGCCTGGATGCCCAGACTCGCTTTTGGATGTGCACGGGGCAACGGGTGCCATTTTCTTTTTAAAACTGTCAGCTGCTCGCATGGGCCGGCCGAGCTCCCAGCAAACGGGGAGAATGGTTGGGGGGTAAATTTAGGGCCAACGAGTAATGCTCTCGAGGGGTCCGTGGGCATTTTGAATAAATGGAGGGTGGTCCCCCACCCGTTTCCAAGAGCTCGCCGAGCTGCCGTGCGGCTGGGAGGTGAGGCGTGGGAAGCTGTCCTTCTGACCCCGGGAGGAAGCCTGGAACCCTGGGGAGCGTCGGCTGAGGACAGCCTTGTCCACCTGCCCTCGGCTGGCACCGCATGCCTCCCGGTCACTTGTGCAGGTCGGGGCCAGACCGCGCAGCAGAGGACACTTGCCCGTCTCAGCCACATCCCCCCGCTGCCCCCAAGCCTGGGTTATCGTCTTTAAACTTGGTACGTCTGAGTATCCACCTGTGTGTGTCTGTGTGTATGTGTGCCTCTGTGGTTGTGTACGCGTCTGTGCATTTCCACATGTTTCCGTGCACGTGCGTGTTTGTGCCTGTACTGCCGCGTACCTGCATGTGTGTTTCCGCCTGAGTTCATGAATGCCTGGGTGTGTCTGTCCGCCTGTCCGTGCGTCCCACACAAAACACCTCCGTGCTGTTGTGCAGCCCTCCTCGCTCCCAAACGCCCTTCCACGTAACCAGGCAAAGAACAGAGTCCCTACAGCGTCTCCGCTTTGTGTCAGGAACTGCGCGTCTCTGCAGCAATCGTTTCTAGGTTGGGAACAGAGACTTCGGAATCTGTCCCAGGGGACAGTGTGTTTCTGGTCACACGAATCCTTTGTTACACCACACCTTCAAACATGTTTCCAGCAGGAAAAAAAAAAAAAAAGAGGTTGCCTGCAGGGATTCCTGGCCGATAAGTGAGAACTGGCTTCAAGCGCTTAGCGACCGTATCTGAAACTTCATGCAGCAAAGACATCACAGGAAAACATCCTGTCTATAAATATTACACGATGGGTGTTGGCCACACATTTCTCTCTGGGGCGTGGAGACTGTGTTGGGTATCTCCACGCAGGGCTTGGTTAACCTCGGCGGATGCTGTCTCATAAACACACACACACACACACACACACACCCATCTCACTTATCCATCATTATCTTCCCACAGCCCATGGCAACCTCTGAGCAAGAGACAGATACAGTGCACTTTCAGATTTTACATACGGCTAAACCCAGAGCTGGCCGATACTCGGATTCTTCGGTCCCACAGATAATGTAACTTAAAAAAATCTTATGCGCAGTAGTTGATGTACACGCTTGTGATCATTTCTGCTGGACAGCAAAGTGACTCAGTGACACAGGTACGCAAATCCATTCTCTCCCTGCTTCTTGTCCCCCCTGGATGCTCACAGAAGACTGGGCACAGCTCCCCGTGCTGGACAGCAGGTCCCCGCTGGCCAGTCATTCCACAGCCCTCAGGGTGCCTGTGGCAGTCCCACACCCCCAGTCCGTCCTCCCGCCACCTGTCCCCTTTGGTCACCGTAAGACTGTTTTCAAAGTCTGTGAGTCTGTTTCTGTTCTGCCAATAAGTTCATTGCGCTCCTTTCTGAGACTCTGTGCACAGGTGATATCATTTGTGTTTGTCTTTCACTGAGTTTGTATCGGGACCCCTCCAGCCCTTTGGCTTCATGTCCTTACCAGCATTGAGTGTGGGGACTGTGTGCCTTTAAGCCATTCTAACAGATGTGTGGTGGCCTGTCCTTGGTTCTCGTTGCTGCTGTGTCAGTTTTATTGAAGCAGAGCTGACTTACACTGTCGTGGTCCTTTCTGCCGGACGGCGGAGTGACTCTGCGATCCGCCTGCACACCCGGCCACGCCCTCTCGGATCCTTTTCCCACGTGGGTGATCACAGACGCCGGTGGAGTTCTCCAGGCTAGTCCCCAGGCCCCGGCCTGGCCAGTCAGAGGCGCATGTGGGGCTCATGCAAGCCCAAGTGCCAGAGGGAGCCAGAGAAAAGGACGTGTCCCGGGGACAGCTACTGTGAGGGCTACTGAAAATGGGTGTCTGGGAGCCCCCCGCCCCCGAAACACCGCAGGACAGATGTGCGGGCTTGCCGGGCCAGAGGGCGGCAGGGATGGGGGACCGGTGGGGGCGGGCGGATGGGCTCAGGTCTCAGACGTGGGGCCACCGTGCCTCGGTCCCCCCAGGGGAGGTGACATAACTGGTCTGGAAAAAGGCTGGGGCGGGGGGAGGGCTGAGCGCTGCTAAGATGAAAACCCGTGGCGTCTGCAGGAAGCTGGGACGAGATCTTAGGCCCTTATCCATCGCCTTCCTTTCCAGAAGCCCCCGCCCCCACCCCGGAGGCGTCGCTGCCTGCTTCTCCCCGTCACCTCTGCAGATGTTACTGCCTGGGGTGGGGGGGGATGTAGCCTGTTGGGAAAAATGTCCTTCTTTGCAAATGCATCGTTTTTTAAGATGGACCTCTCGGAGGCCCAAAGACGGTCTCAGTAGCCTTCCAGTTTTCTGCCTTTGTCTGGGAGATAAAAAAAAAAAAAACACCCACTCAGGGAACTTTTGAAAAGCTGGCCTAGGAGCATTGGGCGAGCGTGGGGGCTGGGGGAGCCTTTGTGAGAACATCTGTCAGGTCCCTTCCTGGCGGGCAGGAAGCGCCGGCAGCGACCATGTGCGCTTTTGCAGAGACTACCGGTTGTGTAAAGACAGGACAAAAGTACCATCAGACTCCGACCTCTGGGTGGCTGGCTGGACCCGGGGAATCTCTGCATGCGCAGAACAGTCCTTTAAAAAAAAAGTTTCAACGATTTCCTGGCCGGGGCACCCAATGCGCAGGCGAGGAAAAAAATAAATAAATCGGACTTCATCCCAACGGGAAAGTTCTGGAAAAAGACACGCTCGAGAGAGAGAGAGGGACAACCTAAAGAATGGGAGAGAATATTCTGAAGTCATGTCCCATCGACATCTATGGATTGACTGGTAAACGGGGACCTGCTGTCCAGCACAGGGAAGCCTACCCAGTGTTCTGTGAGCCTCTGTGTGGGGAGAGAACCTGAGACAGACGGGCCGTGTGTACCTGGATCACTGAGTCCCTTTGTGGTCCAGCAGAGCTGATCACAGCCTTGCACATCAACTCTATTCCAATAAAACCTTTAAGAAAAGGAAAGACATCGCAGACCATGTATCTGCTTGGTGCTTCACTTCCAGAAAATGAAAAGAACTCCAACGCGACCACAGCAAAACACACACAGCCCAGTTAGAAAGTGGGCAAAGGACGCAGAGACCTGCTTGTCGTAAGGAGATCTGCAGGTGGCCAGTAAACACACAATCAGAGGCTCGATATCCATTGTCATTAGGGGAACGCAGATTAAGAACCACAATGAGGGGAGTTCCCATCGTGGCTCGGCGGGTTAAGAACCAGACTAGTATCGGTGAGGATGCAGGTTCGATCCCTGGCCCTGCTCCGTGGGTTCAGGATCCGACGTGGCCGTGAGCTGTGGTGTAGGACACAGATGCAGCTCAGAGCTGGCATTGCTGTGGCTGTGGTGTAGACCGGCAGCTGCAGCTCTGATTCGACCCCTGGCCTGGGAACCTCCATATGCCGCAGGTGCGGCCCTGAAAAGAAAAAGAAAAACGGGGGTGGGGAAAAATGTCCTAATTTGCTTGGGTCCATAACAGCCAAGACAGGCGGCTTAAACAACAGATATTTTCAGTCTCAAGCGTCCTGGGGGCTGAAAATCAGAGGTCAGGGTGCTGGCAGGGCTGGCCCCCCCATCCCTGCCCCTCGCCAGGGCTCTCTCCTGGGCGTGTCGACAGCCGTGTCCTCCCCGTGCCCTCCTGGGGCCGTCCCTCTGTGTGTGTCTGTGTCCTGACCTCCTCTTCTTCTAAGGACCCCTGTCCTGGGGGATCAGAAGCTGCTCCCCAGCGTGATCTCATTTATCTCCACCCCCTCTTGAAAGACCCATCTCCGAACACAGTCCCACTCGGAAGTCCTGGGGGTCAGGGCTTCAGCCTGTGGCTATTTCCACCCCCGTCTTTACGACCACACCTGCGGCATATGGAGGCTTCCAAGCTAGGAGCATGGCAATGCCACGTCTGCGACAGCAATGCCTGATCCTTAACCTGCGGAGCGGGGGCGGGGATCGAACCCGCAACCTCATGGTTCCTAGTCGGATTTGTTTCCGCTGTGCCACGACGAGAGCTCCCAGCCCGTGGATACTTAGGGGCGTCCAAGTCAGCGCGCAGGAGAAGCTGGGGGTACAGTGCACGTCTTCCCAGCCTCCGAGCCCCCCATCTGCCTGGGGAACTGAGGTGTGCGCAGACACCGGCGCTATTAGGAAATGCGTCGCTCCCCCGGGGCGCCCATCCCGGGGGGCGCAGGACCCTTATCTGAGCGACACTGAAGGCAGCAAGAACACACCCGCGTCTTTGGTTCTCTGTGCCGTCGAGGGTGTGTCCTGGCGCCCGTGCGGGACCCAGGGAAGGCGGGAGCGGAGGGCGAGGCCGGGGGACCTCCCTCGCCCTCCTACACAAGGTTCTCCTCCCGCGGTCACCCACTCGGCAGCACCTGGGTACAGGCCTCCGTCACATCCCCAACAAGCTCCTCAAACGGGCAGCGTGTCTGCAGACCCAGCCTGAACGTGAATCCCTTTTTTTTTTTTTTTTGCTTCTTTTTAGGCACACAGAGGTTCCCAGGCTAGGGGTCGCATCGGAGCTGTAAGCTGCAGGTCTACACCACAGCCCCATCCACGACCTGCCTACAGCGCCGGATCCTGAACCCGCTGGGCGAGGCCGGGAATCGAACCCGCGTCCCCCCGCCCCATGGATAGCAGTCGGGCTCGTAACCAGCCGAGCCACACAACGGGAACCACCAGAACTGCCTTTAGAACTAAGGTGTCTCGACTTGCCAAGGCGCAGAGTCCCCTTTTCTTCCTGCGTCCTCGCACTGGCTACACGCCCGCTGCACGGGGCCAGATAAAGCAAACTCAGAAAGCAAGAGAACAGACACCAGGCTCTGGCCCTTCCTGGAAGCTCCCCGAGGGGCCCCTCACTGGGGGCTGGGGGCTTGGGGTGGCGTCTCCCCTTCATGGGACCAACTTTGTTTTCCATTTATGCAGAAGCCACATAGCTTGAGTATGGTTTTGTTTTGTTTTCCCCTCTTCCTCCTGGACATTCCTTTCATCTTTCTCTCTGGCTGTCTGCCCCGGGGCAGATCTGAGCAGCTCCCTCCTGCCCAGGTCTGTCCGATGGGGGTGGGGGGCACCCGGCAGGGGCCAGGGTCCCAGCTGCAAATCTGGCCCCTACAGACTGTTCACGCGGAAAACAGGAGAACCCTCCATCTCTCCCTGCAAAGACTTCAGCTCCTCTGCAAGCGGAGTCAGAAAGAGAAAGACAAATACCATGTGATACCACTTCTGGGTGGAATCTAAACTATGTCGCAAATGAACCTTCCGCAGAACAGAAACAGACCCAGAGAGCAGCCTTGTGGCTGCCGAGGGGGAGGGGGTGGGCTGGACGGGGGGTGTGGGGTCAGGAGACGCAAACTGCCATCTGGAGGATCGATCAGCAGGGTCCCGCTGCCTGGCACGGGAGCCCTGTCTAGTCCCTGCTGATGGAACATGATGCAGGATAATGTGAGAAAAAGAATATATATATATATAGGAGTTCCCGTTGTGGCGCAGCGGAAACGAATCCGACTAGGAACCATGAGGTTGCAGGTTCGATCCCTGGCCCTGCTCAGCGAGTTAAGGATCCGGCATTCCCGTGAGCTGTGGTGTAGGTTGCAGACGCAGCTCAGATCTGGCATTGCTGTGGCTGTGGTGTAGGCCAGTGGCAACAGTTCTGATTGGACCCCTAGGCTGGGAAGCTCCATATTCCACGGGTGCAGCCCTAAAAAAAAAAAAAGGAAATAAAAATACTTATCTAACATTAAAAAAAAGACTGTATATATATATATATATATATATATATATACTGGGTCACTTTACAGCAGAAATTGACAGAACATAAATCAACTCTAATAAAAAGATTTTTAAGATCAATTTGCAGAAAAAGAAAAAAAAGTCTGTGAAATGGCTTGTCCCAAAGGAAGAAAGCCAGCTAAAAATGTGCTGACTCACAGTCACAGCCACGGAGAGCAGACGTGGGGTTGCCGAGGCGGACGGGGAGGGACTGGGAGGGACGGGGAGTTTGAGGTCAGTAGATGCAAAGTCTGACACTGAGAATGGATAAGCAATGAGGTCCTGCTGTCCAGCACAGGGGACTCTGTCCAGTCTCCGGGGACAGACCAGGACGGAAGATAGTGTGAGAAAAACAATGTATATATGTCTATGACTGGGTCACTATGCTGTACAGCAGATATAGACACCACGTTGTAAATGAACTGTAATAAAAAATTTTAATAATAAAAATTAAAATATGGTGGCTCTTGGGACTCTGTTTTGCATTTGGTCCATTCCTGCCCTCAGCAGAGTCGTCACTGCCCAGAATCTTGGCTCGGCATGTCCGAGGCTTTCCCTAGCAATCCCAGCCCGTATATTCTGTCCAGGGTACGAGGGAAGAAGCCTGGCACAGACACACGTCAGAATCGAAAGGACAGGAGGAGGAAAGTAACAGAATTGCCCAAGTCATCTTACTGACCTAATCTCGCCCATCCCGAGGGGAGAACTTAAAACAAGACAAACACGCTTTGGGTTCCCCCAAAACGGAGCCCCGCCATTGATAAAATCCATGCACTGCGTGCCTAGGAAGTACATTTCTCTCCACGAAATGCCTCGATTTATGACCCTAACCTGTACATACATTTGTGCTTTTTTCTTTGCTTTTCAGGGCCACACCCGCGGCATATTGGGGGTTCCCGGACTAGGAGTCGAATCAGAGCTGCAACCCCTGGCCTACGCCACAGCCACAGCAACGCGGGATCCGAGACGGGTCTGCAGCCTACACCCCAGCTCACGGCAACGCCAGAACATTAACCCACCGACTGAGGCCAGGGATCGAACCCGCATCCTCAGCGACGCTAGTCGGGTTCATTACCGCGGAGCCACGACGGGAAGTCCCCCTTACTCCAGTTTTAATTTAGGAATCTGACCAGGGGCTGTTTTCCAGATGATTCTGGAGAAAACAGAATATTACTGTTTTACCAAGTGTCATCCAGCCTTTACAGAAAGCTCTGTTCTATGGCCGTGTATACATTATACAGAATAATATGCACTGATCTGCAAGTGTATCTAAATATACATGTATACACATTCTTCATACATAGCCACTGCTATTTACAGCTGCTCTGGGAAGCCCTCTGCTTCCATCCCCACGTTGGTGGGGACGGGCTGGGGGAGGGCGCTTTGGTGGTGCAGCTTTGTCACGGCACTCTGAGGCGACGGACGCACCGTCCATCGACAGGGATTCCCCGTGATGGCTTTGCTGCTGGGGAACACGAGAGAGCCAGCTCTAGCCTTGCGCGTGGATGAGCGCCTCCAGCTCCCACTGGACTCGTGGGGTCCACGTCTCGGTCCCGTGGGCAGTAGACGCCTGCAGGTTTGGGCAATGGTCTGGGAGAATGTTTGCCAGCCTGGTCCTGGGGGTGGTTATCCGCCGTGTATGGCTGGGTGAGTGCAGCCTGGACCTGGGATGGTTGGAATGCAGATGGCCCTGGGCTGGTACCCGCCCGGGGCGGCTGGATGAATGGAGCGCTGGGAGAAGAGGAAGATG
Organism: Catagonus wagneri; assembly: GCA_004024745.2. NCBI lineage: Eukaryota > Metazoa > Chordata > Mammalia > Artiodactyla > Tayassuidae > Catagonus > Catagonus wagneri. The sequence goes on from PVHT021183672.1 coordinate 5,601,046, forward strand.
CTGGCGGGGTTCCCGTGGATCATCAGGCGGGCTGCGTTCTGCCCTCAGCCTCCCCGAGTATCCCAAAGTTTTGCCCGCTAAGGACAGGTCCCTGTCTCACAGGGACAGCCTTTCTGGTCCACAGAGCCTCAGCTGCTATGCCCCGGGGGGACAGGGGCTGGCTGGGGACAGGTGCCACAATTAAGCTTTTCCTAACACTCTTTTACCAGACATCATCTGAACCTACATGACTTCCAAAGACCTCACCGTGAGCAGAAACTTCAGCTCGATGGACAGATAAAGATTTAAACCAGGCTGCGATTCCTGCAACCCTGCCTTTTTCTGCTCCCCTGAGATGAAAACTACGCTGATGGAGAAAGCAAACCACATGCATGGATATGCTGCCAGCGGAGTCCCAGCACCGCTTCTCATCCTTTCTGTTTGTTTCACCTTTTTGGTTGGGCGTTACATTGTTTTTCTTTGTTTGATTATTTTTTAAATCTTAGTGCTAAAGGCGCCTCCAAAAAGCACACGCAGACAATAACACAACAGGTTTTCTCTTCCTCAAGCATTTCCGCAATGTAACGTGTCGGTGCCTCCCTGTGCAATTTGTCTGTTTCCACCAAGAAAAATACATCCTTCTGCTGGCACGTGAAATTATACTTACAGTCCAATAGTGAAGCGTACCTACTCCACATGCCAGAGGCATGAAGCAAACAGATTCTCTCCCCCCACCCCCATAACCTTAGAAAGGCGCTCAGTTATTTTTATGGCTTCTTTGAGCCAACTTAAAATGCAAGGGATATTCAAGCTGGGTAATTAAAATTCTCATGTCTGTGAGGTTTGCACAACTCATGCCTGTTCCCCCTCCGTCGTCTGTGATCCAATGAACACCGTTCTCTCCTCTCAACCGTTTTCTTTTTTTAATTATTTTTTTAGGGTCCCACCCGCAGCATATGGAGGTTCCCAGCCGAGGGATCGAATCGGAGCTGCAGCTGCCAGCCTACACCGCAGCCACAGCCACGCCAGATCCGAGCCTCATGTGCAAACCACACCACAGCTCACGGCCATGCTGGACCCTTAACCCACTGAGTGAGGCCAGGGATCCGACCCGCGTCCTCATGGATCCTAGTGGGGTTCTTAACCCGCTGAGCCACACCAGGAATGCCTTGCAGCCCTAAAATAAACCACAATCATGGAGCAGAAGCAGTGCTGGGAAGGCTTTCCTGGAAGAAGCCAGCACTTAGACCCCCGAGTATGATGCTTTATTTCTCTGAAACTCCAAGACTTTGCAGTGCTCTGAGTGGATCCAAGAGTTAACTTTAGGATTACAGAAAGGGTGATGGACTGACTGTCCCGGCGTGGCTGTGGCTGTGGTGGAGGCCGGCAGCTCCCATTCAAGCCCTAGCCCAGAAACTTCCATGTGCGGCAGATGCAGCCCTAAAAAGTCAAAAAAAAAAAAAAAAAGACTGCCATTGCACGTGCACACGCTTGTATACGGAGTGGACGGCCACCAGGGACCTGCTGTCCAGCACCCAGAGAACGCCACCCAGTGTTCTGTGAGCATCTATGTGGGAAAAGAATCCGAAAGAGAATGCACGTGTGCATGCGTGTCACCGCGTCACTTTGCTGTCCAGCAGAAACCATCACAACCTTGAGCATTAAGTGTACCTCAAGACAACTTAAATAAAAAATAAAAATAAAATAAAGCACTGACGCTGCAGCACTCGGGAAAACAGAATAACGGGAACCCGCCACTTTGGGATCAAAGATGTTTTCCTTCTCAAAGAGTCTGAAAAAGAGGAGTTCCCTTCGTGGTTCAGTGGTTAACGAAGCCGACGAGGAACCATGAGGTTGCGGGTTCGATCCCTGGCCTCGCTCAGTGGGTTAAGGATCCGACGTTGCCGTGAGCTGTGGTGTAGGTTGCAGACGCGGCTCGGATCCCGCGTTGCTGTGGCTGTGGCGCAGGCCGGCAGCTACAGCTCCTGTTAGACCCCTAGCCTGGGAACCTGCATATGCCATGGATGCGGCCCTAGATAAGGCAAAAAGACAAAAAAAAAGAATCTGAAAAAGAATATGTGTGTGTGTGTGTGTGTGTGCGCGCGTGCGCTTTTATGTACAAATGCACCACTTCGTTGTATGCTCCAAACTAACACAGCACTGTAAGTCAATTATACCCTTTTTAGCCCTGCCTGAGGCACAAGGAAGAAGTTCCAGGGCCAGGAATCGAACCCTTGCCACAGCAGGGACCAGAACCGCAGCAGCAATAACCCAGGATCCTGAAACCACTGCGTCACAGGGAATGCCACCACTTATATCTGCGTACGACACACGATAATGACCTTATAGACTTAGAAAGACAAACTGTCTCCGGTTATTTCTCTTCGCGAGTGTTTCTCTTACCCGTTCGCAGGTTGTCCATTCAGCAGGAAGTTGCGAATTCTGTGTCACAGAAGGAGGTACCGTCTGCGTGTCTCTGATCTCTCCTGGGGGGGAAAAAATATTTGAGAGCCTGGAACTGAAGCTGTGAAACCATGAGCATGCAAAAACAAATAAACAAACAAACAAAAAACGTATCTCCCATATGGCATCGCACAGCCAGCAGCCAAAGGGCAGCCTTTGGGCAGGGGCATGGATGTCACAAAGGTCCCCCAGCTCTATGAACGGGAGGAGACCACACCTGGCAACGGGCTCACGATTTCGGTGACGTGTCCCGTGTCCCCGAGGCAGTCAGGAGGGTCTCTGCTCCCACGCCCGACCCCGAAAGTCTGTCCCTGGGATAGCAGCTGTGTTTGCCCCGCGGGAAGTGCTCGCGTCAGCAATTCTCGGCACATCGGCTGAGCGGCAAATGCGATGTCCCCACGGGGCCCGCTGGCGCGGCTGGACCGCGGGGGCGCTCGTCCGATCCAGACGCTTCGGGCCACGCTCCTCCGCGGGCGGCCTGGGCCCGGCAGCCGGGTCCTCTCGAGGAGGAAGACGGACGGACAGACGGCGTGGTCCAGGGATGGTGGAGGACCAGCCAGGGGGTTGCCAAGGACGAGGCGACGGGAGGGTCCCGAGGGGGCCGAAGGGCGCGTCGCAGGGGGGGACCTGGCGGCCGCCCTCGGGAGCGGCTTTCTGGAGAGGAAACTGGTCTCCCCCAGGGTGCCTGTCACGTGGAAGGGAGACGCGCAGAAGCTCCAGGGATGGGCTGCAAACCTTGAGAAGCCTGTCCTGCTGCAGGAAGGCCGGGGTCAGGGTCTCGGGGTCCCCTTCCCGCCCTCCCTCGTCCACGCGCGTGTCCTCTGCCTCCTTGGTCCCTCTGCCCTGGCCGCCCATCCTGTCTGCGTCCTTGCTCTCTTCTCCCGTCCTGCTTGCTAATCCGCCTCCAGTCTGCACCCTCAGAAAAAGAACTTCGCCTCCGGCTAAGGAACAACCCCCCCACCCGCCGCTTTTGGGGCCACCCCTGCGGCAGGTGGAGGTTCCCAGGCTGGGGGTCCAATCAGAGCTACAGCTGCACCACAGCCACAGCCACGCGGGATCCGAGCTGCATCCGTGACCGACACCGCAGCTCACGGAAATGCCGGGTCCTCAGCCCCCTGAGCGAGGCCAGGGATCGAACCCGCATCCTCACAGAGACAAGGGTCACGGCCTTAACCTTCTGGGCCAGCACAGGAACTCCCAAGGTTTATCTGAAAGCAAAGGAGGCTCAGAGAGTTTTGACACCCAGTGTCCACGGCAATGACTTCCGACGTTGAGGGCTTCACAGGCTTCGCACATCTCCCGCATCAGCAACAACGTTGCCTTCCCTCTGTAACGTGCGAGCCGTGTACATCAGCGAATCCTTAGCAAGCACAAATGTCCAGCCCCCTAGAGGGTCCCAGACTACATCACAGACTTTCGGCAGCAAAGGTGACTCCCGTGAGGACGCCTTTAGAAACTCAAGAGTCACAGGCTCTTTTGAAACACACGGAAAACTGCATGTGGATGGGGCTGGATTTGCAGAGAATCATAACACAGCATGAAACCCACGAGTTCAAGCCTTGCCTGTGCTTCCTTTGCTCTCTAACACCCAACGCCAAGAGAGAGAGAAGTGTTTATTATGTCAGAACAACAGAGCTGGCAAGTAGGACCCAACACACACACAGCCCTTGACAATTGAGGCGCAGTATTTTATTATTTTTTAATTCGTTTAAAAAAATTCTCTTGGTCTTTTTAGAGCCACACCTGTGGCCTATGGACGTTCCCAGGCTAGGGGTTGAACTGAAGCTGCAGCTGCAGGTCTACACCACAGCTCTAGCAATGCTGGATCCAAGTCACATCTGCGACCTGCGCCACAGCTCGTGGCCATGCTAGACCTTCTGAGAGGGGCCAGGGATTGAACTTGCATCCTCGTGGATCCTAGTCAGGTTTTTAACCTCCTGAGCCGCAACGGGTAAAGAAAACATCAGGCCATACTATTCCCAGCTTCCCAAGAAGCGATTTCACGTGAGGCTGTGTGTGCTGGAGGTGAGCGTGGCAGCTGTCCTGCAGCTGGCAGGTGTACAAAGCCTCCTTGGTCGGGTCTAATCGCAAGATTATCTGCCTGTCTAGACGGCGAGTTGGTCTCTGCCCGTGCAGACGGAGTGGGCGGGCGCTGTGGGCCCGAGGTCTTTGACCGCAAAACCTGGTCAGCTCTGTTACCCAGCGAGACGAATGACGTCCATCTGAACAATTAGCCCTTTGAATTCCAGCGGATCCCCTCCATTTATCGGGCGAAGAACTTTCCACACGGTATTTACCGAAAGAGCGGCCCGCTGAGATCATTTTTGGCAAGAGTCGTGGATGACAGTAAATCATTATTTCCTACGCTTTCTATTGCTAGTCTTTTTTTTTTTTAAGCATGAGTTATTTGGTAACTCCCCAGGGATGTTTTCACAACCCAACGGCCCCAGCTCGTGTGCACACGAACCTGAAATCATCTCAGGGTCTCCTCGGTACATGACACGCCTGGAGTGGTAAGAAGCTAATTGTCCAGCAGCTGCAAAATAGAGAGAAGTCTCCCTCTGATAAAATTCATCTTTAAAAAAAAAATGGGGAGTTCCCGTCGTGGCACAGTGGTTAACGAATCCGACTAGGAACCGTGAGGTTGCGGGTTCGATCCCTGGCCTTGCTCAGTAGGCTAAGGATCCGGCATTGCCGTGAGCTGTGGTGTAGGTTGCAGACGCGGCTCGGATCCCGCGTGGCTGTGGCTGTGGCGAAGGCCGGTGGCTACAGCTCCTGTTAGACCCCTAGCCTGGGAACCTCCATATGCCACGGGTGTGGCTCTAAATAAAGGCAAAAAGACCAAAAAAATAAAAATAATTAAAAAAAAAATGATGTCCCCTGGATCACGTCAAATGCCCACTGACACCCTAGAGGTGCCTGACCTTGGAAAGTTCGGAGACGGTCCAGGCAAATCATTCAGAGTTCTTCTCGTGCACAAGCACTATTCTTTTTCTGCACCTGCCGCCTCTGGGGAGAAGAACGGACGCCAAAGCCTGGGGCGGGAGGCCCGCAATTTTCCCTTCACCTGGTTCCCTTCACGCAACGTTCCTTCTCCGCCTTCCAACAGTGGGGACCGGCAGGTGCAGACGCCAGCTTCCGGGGCTGAGGGTCGGCACTCGTGCTGGCCTCCCTGGGGCATCTTCCATGACTTCCCGGGGCGGGGCATTCACCGCAAAGCACGGGGCAAGGAGCTGGCATCCACCGTGGGAGCCAACAGCTAAGGACGGTCTAGGCACTCAGCTTGATCCCGGGCTAAACGCTTCCCGGACGTGAGCTCCGGGGTCTGGGCAGTCGCCGTGAGCCAAGTGGAAGCTGGAGTCAGAATCCAGGGTTTGGCCTCTGCGTCTGAGCGTTTCACTGCTGGTCTACACAACAGAGCGTTTCGGAACTCAGCCTTAGTGTTATACGCGGGTTTTGTTTTTTCTTTTCGTATCAGGATCTTGGAGTTCTCTCCACACACAAATAAATGCGGATTTATTTTCTGTGTGTGTGAAACACACGCTTTTCGCTAGGAATTTTTTTTCTCCCCCCCCCCCTTTTTCTAGCTCATCTCCCTCCAATCAGAAGGATCTAATGGCAGGAACAGATACGAAAAGAAAAAGTGATTCAAGCGAGAACAGCTTATTGTGGGGGAGAAGGCAGCACAACCCTCACCTTTTTGTTCCCGCGTAAGCCACGAGAGGGGAGGTGACAGGAGACGCGGTTTTCCGAGCCAAGACCCCTCCCTGGATTTTGAATCTGGAGGTGTGTTCCACTGGTGGTTTCTACCAGATGCCAAAGGATATTTCTCAGGGGGAAATTCCTCAACAAGAGAATCTGTGCAAATCTCTCCCTGATGCTCCCCGGAAACGTTCGTCGCTGTGGAAAAGAAATTATCTTTCTAGAAGCACAGGGTTTTGGACGGCCCGGCCTTTTTTCCCGCTGCCCATGGAGAAGGCGGGCTGAAGCCCCTGGTCCCGGCTCTTGGCCCCTGCCTGGTGTGCATTTCCATAACTCCGAGGGTGAGAAATTATCTGCCTCTGGAATCACCCTCACCTGGAAGGCTGATCTCGCTGTAAGTAGTTGTACCAGTGGGACTTCAGGCGTGGCTGGTTCTAGCAGTGCTTCCAGAAAGATCTTTTGAAAAAAAAATATAGTGATGCAACTAGAGATTCTCATACGAAGTAAAGTGAGTCAGAAAGAGAAAGACAAACACCATAGGATGTCACTTCTATCTGGAATCTAAAATACGGTGGAGATGAACCTGTCTACAGAACAGAAACAGACTCACAGACACAGAGAACAGACTCGTGGTTGCCGAGGGGGAGGGGGAGGGAGTGGGAGGGACGGGGAGTTGGGGGTCAGTAGATGCAGACTGTGACACTGAGAATGGACGAGCAGTGAGGTCCTGCCGTCCAGCACAGGGAACTCTGTCCAGTCTCTTGGGACAGACCGCGACGGAAGATAGAACAAGAAAGGGAGTGTATGTCTGCAGGTAGCTGGGTCACTTTGCTGCCAGCGGAACCTGGCACCACACTGTACGTCAACTGTCATTTTAAAAGAAGAAAGACAAAAGAAAGAATATATTGAGCACGCGTCAGAATGTGTTTCAGAAGATGCGACCCGCATGGCCAGGATGCAGACGGGCGGTCCCAGGAATGGCCCGAGCTTTGCGGATGTGTCTCTCGTGCAGGTGGGAGCCCGGCGGCTGCGCTGGCCAAAGTCTTCCATTGTCACCGCTCATCCTTCTCTCTTTCCCTCTCCCTCACACCCCCTGTTACCACCTGCCTCCCATCCTACTGCCTCCAACTCCTTCCATTAAGGATGGAGGATGTCCACAGCCCCACTGGCGAGGGACAGACCCGCCCAAGAAGGAACTGAAAGCAACAATTGCTCATTGACTCTTTTCTCTCCTCTTGCATCTGTTGCACTTGAGGCATCTCAGTCCCTGATTTGCGTTTTCATCCATCAACCCTCTCCAGACCGGGGACGCTTAGAGGGGCACAGATCAGGTGCCAGCACCTGCGAATCAGGGACGTGGGTCGCGGTGGCCAGGAAGTCACCCCGTTGCCATGGCAACATGGCCAGGTCCTAAGAAGTCCTATGAGCACTAGATCTTATGCTCCCTTTTCTGGAAAAACCAAGGTGTCATGGAGTCAGTCTGGGTTTTGCAATCCTGACTGCCTACGAGCCTGACCCGGGACGCCTGAGAACAAGTCCAGGGCTGGGCTCTGGTCTGGGAGCGTCTGTCGGAATGCCTCTGCTCCTCCAAGGGTGGTCCACGGACCCGCGGAGCTGGCATCTGCCGGGAGGGGGTGGAAAAGCAGGATTCGGTGCCCCGCTCCAGGCTGGAGGAAGGAGGGTCTCCACCACAGCAAGACTCCTGGGAGTTTCAAGAGGGCATTCAAAGGTCAATGCTCTGGCTTAGGAAGATTTCCCAGATCCTGCTCTTATGGGGGCTTCTTCTTGCAAAGCATTGCACGTGACACCGTGCCTACTGAAATAAGAAAGCACCAGTTTTATCTCCAGAAGCTCTGCTCTGGGTACTCCCTCCACGAGACACCTTCATGCCAGCACCGTGTCTCTTCGCGAGCCTTATAGATACTACATCAGCGTTTTTCTTTCTTTTTCTTTTTTTTGGAAGATCTAATAGATGCTTGCTGGGTTGTGAGCTACCCTTTAATTTAACGCAGGGCGAATTACGAGCCAGAAAGGAACCTCCCATCTCTTTCAAAAATAAACAATATTGAAAAAGAGTCTTTCAATGGCTCATCATTTTTTTTCCCCTCTAAACCAAAGTTAAACGCCCCACCCCGCCCCTGAAAGCATCTATTCTAATTCCAGAGCACCACATGGACTCTCAGAAACAAATTATACGTTTAACGATTTATGACCACAAATTCCCAGATGATCAGTAACCAGGAGACCAGGCACAGCGCCCAAAGAATAAAGAAAAACGAGAAAATGGGAGCCATTCTAGCAGCCTTGGCTTTCGCTGTTAATCCGGAAGGTGGCTTCCTTTTTTGAATTTGTCTTTCAAGACGCGGAGCAACTTAATTGATGGCTACTTGCCATCTCCGTTATTCAATTTAACTCTCCTCTGGTCATATTGCTTTTTTTTTTTTTTTTGACCACGGCTTTTGCCTTCCTTTCATCTACCTGCAGAGTGACTGTGAAAATGCATCTTTGCTCTAAAAGGCTGCCATGGTCCAGGCCTTTGCCAAAAATCACACAAGTGGGCGCAGTTGCTTCTCTTGATTACATTAAATTCTTTTTCCTTAGGCATCAATGAGCTGCAGATCTCGGTTTATTCTCCTTCCCATTAATCTGTTCTTTTGCGGGTAATGAATATTCAGCATTTGTATTATTCAGTGAATATGTTTTGAATTCACAATATGTTTTCTTTTATTTTTCCCTTTTTTTTTTTGATCTTTTTAGGGCCACACCCGCAGCATACAGAAGTTCCCAGGGTAGGGGTCAAATTAGATCTGTCGCTGCCACAGCCACAGCCATGTATATTTTCATATAATAAAATCATGGCAGTTTTTTTTTTTTTGCCTGTGCTGTGCTCTAAGAACGGTTCCAATAAACATTTCTAAAAATGCCCCTTTTGGATATGGCTGAATTGAAGATCCAAAGGGCTTGCTGACCTTTCAGGCTCCAGCGTCAAGGACATCTGAGGCTTTTGAACCCATGTCACTTTTATTTTGCAAAGGCTGGTCCTTTAATAGTTTGCAAATGCGAAGGACATACTTTAAAAAACACCCAGAAGGCAGGAGGCTGAAAATGATCAAAGAAGCATCGAATGGATGCCTACTAGCCCATATGGAGATGCATTTTTAAAATACATTCGGTCCGCGTTCCTGCTTTCAAAGAAAAGCCTCTATTTCCTGTGGGTTCAATGATTCGTCACTGCCTCTTGGCTTTCTGACCCGGAGATGAGAGAAGAAAAGGCAGACAGACAAGGGTCAGCAACCAGGGTTGACTCTGGGGGGCTCTTAGGACAGCTCCTCACAGGGGGTGTTTGAGGCCAACAGAGAAATTGGTTCCCAGGCTAGGGGTCTAATTGGAGCTGTAGCCGCCGACCTATGCCATAGCCACAGCAGCACAGGATCCGAGCCGCGTCTGCAACCTACACCACAGCTCACAGCAACACCGGATCCTTAACCCACTGAGCAAGGCCAGGGATCGAACCCGCAACCTCATTGTTCCTAGTCGGATTCGTTAACCACTGAGCCACGATGGGAACTCAACAGAGAAATTCTTCAACCAAAAGACAATAGAATGATTGTTATTATTAATATATTGCATTGTCGAGTATAAGTAATCAAGAGAATACTAATTTTATAGAATACTGACTCTAATTATACAGTCATTATTCTACGCAGAGAATGATAACCTTTTCTCCTTCTTATGGCCACACTTGTGGCACATGGAAGTTCAGGGGTCAAGCCCACAACCACAGCCACACCAGATCCTTAACCCACTGAGCGAGGCCAGGGATGGAACCCGCAACCTCACAGACACTAGGTCGGGTCCTGAACCCGCTGAGCCACCACGGGAGCTCCAGAGATTTTTATTTCTTGAAACTCAAATGCTGAACCAGCAGCCACAGTTGCTTTTCTTTCAATTACTCTCATCTGGGACTAATTAAGAACCAGATTGCCAGAAAGATCAAAATAATGATTCACTTAAAAAATGGAATGATGTTATTTTCTAGATGTTAGGAAAATACACTGGGCTCATCTCCAAGAACTCTGGGCATCCATTTGTTCCTTGTAGTTAAGAAAAGTCACTGTGTCAGAACCCAGTCCTCAGAGACCCGCTCCTGGTAGAGACTGGAGCCAAGTCTTCCGTGCTAGCCATTGATTTGGGAATAAAACACCAGGAGCAAAAGTTCAGGAGGCGGGGGGGGGCTGAAACTGAAAAGGAAACGGGGTCAGTTTGAAGACACCTTTGTGAATCAGCTTGCAACGAGTTATTCTGCAACTGCAGCCTGCAGGACCCTCTGAGGCAGACCTCATTTTATGGCACTGTATTGCATTCAGCAGATAGTGTGTTTGTTTTTTGCTTTGTTTTGTTTTGTTTTCTCAGGGCCGCACTCACAGCATTTTGAAGTTCCCAGGCTAGGGGTGGAATTGGAGCTGCAGCCACCAGCCTATGCCACAGCCACAGCCACGCCATATCCAAGCCATGCCTGTGACCTACACCGCAGCTGTGACAACACTGGATCTTTAAGTCACTGAGCGGGGCCAGGGATCGAACCTACATCCTCATGGATACCCGTCGGGCTCGTTCCTGCAGATCCACAATGGGAACTCCAGCAATCAAGCATTTTTAAATGAAGGTGTGTACCTTGGGCTTCTTCGAACATAATGCGATGGCACACGGAACAGACCGCAGGGTTGGGCAAACATCACTTTCGTGCACTGGGAAACCAAAAGATTCACTCTGGGGCAGCGGTCTGGAATGGGACCTGCAACCCCTCCAAGGTCAGCTTGTGATCCCAAGGCTCTGTCCCCAGCAGAGAACGGCAGAAGTGCCTTATCCAGCCCTTTGCAGCCTCCTCTGGCCCAGGGTGGCTCCCCTCCCTCTGAACAAGAGCTGGGAAGATTCCCAAGACAGCTGAGTGACTCCGGCCGGGCTGACTTCTTGGGAACCTGGGCAAGCAACAGTGGCTTGAGTTGGAGGCGGATTCAGGAGGTTTGGTTGTGCTTGTCTACACTGTGGGTGGGACTGTAAATGGGGGCAACCACTATGGAAAACAGGATGGAGGTTCCAGAAAAAGACTGAACATAGAACCACTATAGGATCCAGCAACCCCACTCCTGAGCATCCATCTGGAGAAAATCATAATTCAAAAAGCTAAGACGCACCCCCATCATTCATAGCAGCATGCTTCACAACTAGCCAAGACACGGAAACAACCTGCATGTCCGACAACAGAGGAATGGATAAAGAAGACGTGGTCCATGGATGCAGTGGAATATTACTCAGCCCTAAAAAAGAATGAAATCACATCATTTGCAGCAACACGGATGCGACTAGATATGACCACGCTGAGTGAAGTAAGTCAGAGAAAGAGAAACCACATATATCACTTCTATGTGGAATCTAATGAAATATGATACAATAGAACTTACAAAACAGAAACTGACTCAAAGATTTTGAAACTAAATGCATGGTTACCAAAGAGGAAATGTGGGTCGGGGAAGAGATAAATTAGGGGGTTGGGACTGACATATACATGCGACTATATATACAATAGATGAGTAACCAGGACCTTCTATCTACCCAGTGTTCTGTGATAACCTATATGGAAAAAGAATCTGAAAAAGAATGAATAGATGTATAACTGATTCACTCTGCCATTCGCCTGAAACCAACACAACTTTCTAAGTCAACTCTACTCCAATAAAATTTATTTTATTTTATTGCTCTTTTTAGGGCCATACCCACAGCATATGGAGGTTCCTAGGCTAGGGGTCGAATCAGAGCAACACCTGTTGGCCTATACTACAGTCACGGCAACATGGCATCTTAGCCGCGACTGCAACCTACACCACAGCTCACAGCAATGCCGGATCCTTCACCCACCAAACAAGCCCAGGGATCAAACCCACAACCTCATGGTTCCTAGTCAGATTCATTTCCACTGCGCAATGACAGGAGCTCCATACTTCAATAGAATTTATTTTTTAAAATAGATGGCCCTTTTATCCCATCAAACATCCACCAACACATCCCATATGTCTGTGACCTTGGACCATTCAGAGACAGTCTAGGGGTGAAGATCCTTATTTGAAAGATTGGATTAATATGGCGGAATAGAAGGACTGGAGCTCAACTTCTCTCATAAAAACAACAATATTACAACAAAATGCCGAGCAACCTTCAACCAAATGGACTGGAAACTTCCAAAAAAGATATTCTACTCCAGAAGACAAAGAGGAGACCACAAGGTAGGAGGGGCGACTACGCGATAGAAGCAACCCCATACCTCCCGGGTGGGAAGCCCCACAGACTGGAAAGTAACTGCATCACAGAGACTCAGCTACAGGACTGAGAGCTCTGAGCCCCACGTCAAATATCCACGCCTGGGGATCGGGCACAGGGAGAAAGAGCCCCCAGAGCATCTGGCATTGAAGGCCAGCGGGGCTTGTGTGCAGGAGCTCCACAGAACTGGGGAAACAGAGACCCCATTCTTGAAAGGCACACGCAGACTTTCACGTGCATTGGGTCCCAGGGCAAAGCAAAGTCTCCATAGGAATCCTGTTTGAACCTGACTGCAATTCTCGGAGGATCTCCTGGGAAAACAGGGCTGACTGTGGCTTGTTGTGGGGGAAGGGTATTAGAGGCAAAGCTCTTGGGAATATTCATCAGCCTGCATTTCTCTGGAGGTAGCCAGTTTTGAGAAAATCTGGCCCCTCCCATCAGCGCTGAGAAGCCCCAAGGCCAAACAATAATCCAGGTGGGATCACAGCCCCACCCATCAATAAACAGGCTGCCTAAAGACCCCTCAGGCACACAGCCACTTCCCACCCAGAGACAAAGCCCCATCCACCAGAGGGATAGGAATCAGCCCCACTTAACAGCAGGCAGGCACCAGTCCCTCCCTTCAGGAAGCCTACGGCAAGCCCCCCCCATACCAACTTCAGCCACAGGGGAGGCAAACACCAGAAATAAGAGAGGCTACAACTCTGTTGTCTTCAAAAAGGACATCACACCAAAAACCTATAAAAATGAAAAGACAGAAAACTGTAACTCAGATAAGGAGGAAAGAAAAAAACCCAGAAAAACAGCTCAGTGATGAGGAGGTTATCAGCCTCCCAGAAAGAGACTTTAGACTGTTGATGAAGATGATGTAAGACATTGGAAACAAACTGGAGGCAAAGATTGATAATTTACAGGAAACACTGAGCAAGGATGATAATTTACAGGAAACACTGAGCAAAGAAATACCAGATATAAAAATTAAGCAAGAACAGATGTAAAATACAATAAATGAAATAAAAAATTCATTAGAAGCAGCCCAGTAGGATACAGGAGCAGAAGAACGAATCAGTGAGGTGGAGGACAGATTAGTGGAAATCACTAATGCAGAAGAGAAAAGAGATGAAAAGTTGAAAGGAAATGAGGAGAGTCTCAGAGAACTCTGGGATAACATTAAACGCACCAACGTCCATAATATAGGGGTGCCAGAGGGAGAAGAGAGAGAGAAGGGGACAGAAAAAATATTCAAATTGATAATAGCCAAAAACTTCCCTAACATGGGAAAGGAACCACTCACTCAAATCCAGGAAGTGCAATGAAATAAACTAAATAAAATAAAACCAAGGAGGAACACCCCGAGACACATATTAATCAAAATAACCAAAATTAAAGACAAAAAGAAAATACTGAAAGCAGCTAGGGAAAAGAAACAAATGACATACAAGGGAACCCCAACAAGGTTATCAGCAGATTTTTCAGCTGAAACTCTGCAGGCCAGAATGGAGTGGCATGATATACCAAATGTGATGAAAGGGAAAAACTTCCAATCAGGATTACTTTACCCAGCAAGGCTCTCATTCAGATTTGAAGGAGAGATCAAAGCTTTTACAGGTAAGCAGAAGCTAAGAGATTTCTGCAACACTAGACCAGCTTTACAACAAATCCTAAAGGAACTTCTCTAGGGAGAAAAGGCCATACCAGAAACAAAAACACAAATGACAAGGCTCACCAGTGAAGGCATATATACAGTAAAGATACTAAATCATCCATGCACAATTATGCTACCAAAAGCAGAAATCGTGAGAAGAGAGCACAAACGCAGGACACTGGAGACACACTTGCAGTTAAGAAACATACAACTTAAAACAATCTCGTTTATATATAGACTCCTATATCAAAACTTCAGGGTAACTGTAAACCAAAAATCTACAGTTGATACACAAAGAAGAAAAATCAACTCATATACAACATTAAAGATAGCCATCAAACCACAAGAGAAGACAGCAAGAGAAGAAGAGAAGAAAAAAGAACAACAAAAATCCAAAACAGTTAATAAAATGGCAATAAGAACATACACATCAATAATTACCTTAAATGTTGACGGACTGAATGCCCCAACCAAAAGACATAGACTAGCTGAATGGATACAAAAACAAAACCCATATATATGCTGTCTTCAAGAGACCCAGTTCACTTCTAGGGACACATACAAATTCAAAGTGAGAGGATGGAAGAAAATATTCCATGCAAATAGGAACCGAAAGAAAGCCAGAGTAGCAATACTCATATCAGACAAAACAGACTTTAAAATGAGGAACATTTTAAGAGACAAGGAATGGCACTACATAATGATCAAAGGATCAATCCAAGAAGAAGATATAACAATTTTAAATATCTATGGACCCAACATAGGATCACCATAATATATGACAACTGCTAACAGCCTTAAAAGGAGAAATCAATAATAACACAACCATAGTGGGGAACTTTAACACCCCACTTTCAGCAATGGATAGATCATCCAGACAGAAAATCAATAAGGAAACACAGGCCCTGAATGAAGCATTAGATCAGATGCACTTAATAGGTATTTATAGGACATTCCATCCAAAAGCAACAAAATACACATTCTTCTCAAGTGTGCATGGAACATTCTCTAAGATTGATCACATCCTGGGCTACAAATCAAGCCTCAGTAACTTTAAGAAAATTGAAATCATACCAAGCATCTTTTCTGACCACAATGCTATACGACTGGAAATCAACAACAAGAAAAAAATGGCAAAAAATACAAACACGTGGAGACTAAACAACACGCTACTAAACAACCAATGGATCACTGAAGAAATCAAAGAGGAAATTAAAAAATACCTAGAAGCAAATGACAACAAAGATATGACACTCCGAAACCTCTGGGATGCAGCAAAAGCAGTTCTAATAGGAAAGTTTATAGCAATACAAGCCTACCTCGGGAAACAAGAAAAAGCTCAAATGAACAACCTAACTTTACATCTAAAGCAGCTATAGAAGGAAGAACAGACAAGACTAAGGTTAGTAGAAGGAAAGAAATCGTAAAGATCAGAGCAGAAATCAACGAAATAGAAATGAAGAAAACCATAGAAAAGATCAATGAAACTAAAAGCTGGTTCTTTGAAAAGATCAACAAAATTGATAAACCCTTAGCCAGACTTATCAAAAAAAAGAGGACACAAATCAATAAAATTAGAAATGAAAACGGAGAAGTCACAACAGATATCACAGAAATACAAAGGATCATAAGAGACTACTATATGCAACTATATGGCAATACAATGGAAAACCTAGAAGAAATGGACACATTCTTAGAAAAGTATAATCTTACAAGACTAAACCAAGATGAAATAGAAACTATGAATAGACCAATCACAAGTTCTGAAATTGAAACTGTGATTAAAAAACTTCCAACAAACAAAAGTCCAGGACCAGACGGTTTCACAGGTGAATTCTATCAAACATTTAGAGAATAGCTAATGCCTATCCTTCTGAAACTCTTCCAAAAAATTGCAGAGGAAGGGACACTCCCAAATACATTCTATGAAGCAACCATCACCCTGATATCAAAACCAGACAAAGATATCACAAAAAAAAAGAAAATTACAGGCCAATCTCACTGATGAACATAGATGCAAAAATCCTCAACAAAATACTAGCCAACCGAATCCAACAATACATTAAAAGGATTGTCCATCACGATCAAGTAGGATTTATCCCAGGGATGCAAGGATTCTTCAATATCTGCAAATCAATCAGTGTGATACACCACGTCAACAAACTGAAGAATAAAAACCATATGATCCTCTCCATAGATGCAGAAAAAGCCTTTGACAAAATCCAACACCCATTTCTGATAAAAATCCTTCAGAAAGTGGGTATAGGGGGAACCTACTTCAACATAAAAAAGGCCATCTATGACAAACCCAGAGCTCACATCATTCTCAATGGTGAAAAGCTGAAAGAATTCCCACTTAGATCAGGAACAAGACAGGGATGTCCACTCTCGCCACTGCTATTCAACATAGTTTTGGAAGTCCTAGCCACAGCAATCAGAGATGTAAAAGAAATAAAAAGGATCCAAATTGGAAAGGAAGAAGTAAAACTATCACTGTTTGCAGATGACATGATACTATACCACGAGAATCCTAAAGACTCTACCAGAAAACTATTAAGAGCTCATCAATGAATTTGGCAAAGTCGCAGAATACAAAATTAATACACAGAAATCAACTGCATTTCTACATACTGACAATGAAAGATCAGAAAGAGAAATTAGGGAACCAATCCCGTTTACCATAGCATCAAAAAGAACCCAATATTTAGGAATAAACCTGCCTAAAGGGACAAAAGACCTGTACTCTGAAAACTAGAAGACGCTGATGAAAGAAAGGAAGGATGGCACAAACAGATGGAAAGACATACCATGCTCTTGGATTGGAAGAGTCAATATTATCCAAATGACTATACTACCGAAGGCAATCTACACATTCAATGCAATCCCTATCAAATTACCAAGGATATTTTTCACAGAACTAGAACAAAATATTTTAAAGTTTGTTTGGAAGCACAAAAGACCCAGAATAGCCAAAGACATCCTGAGAAAGAAAAATGGAGCTGGAGGAATCAGGCTCCCTGACTTCAGACTCTACTACAAAGCTACAGTCATCAAAACCATATGGTACTGGCACAAAGACAGAAACAGAGATCAGGGGAACAGGATAGAAAGCCCAGAATTAAACCCATGCATCTATAGTCAACTAATCTATGACAAAGGAGGCAAGAATATACATTGGACAAAAGACAGCCTCTTCAATAAGTGGTGCTGGGAAAACTGGACAACTACATGTAAAAAAATGAAACTAGAACACTTCCTAACACCATGCACAAAAATAAAATAAAAAAGGATTAAAGATCTAGATATAAGGCCAGATACTATAAAACTCTTAGAGGAAAACATAGGCCAAACACTCTCTGACATAAGTGACAGCAATATCTTCTCAGATCCACCTGTTACAGTAAGGACAATAAAAAAAAAATAAACAAATGGGACTTAATTAAACTTCAAAGTTTCTGCACAGCAAAGCAAACCCTAAACAAAACGAAAAGACAACCCACAGAATGGGAGAAAATATTTACTAATGAATTGACTGACAAGGGATTAATTTCCAAAATTTACAAACACCTCCTACAGCTCAATACCAAAAAAACAAACAACCCCATCAAAAATGGGCAGAGGATCTAGGCAGACAATTCTCCAAAGAAGACATGCAGATGGCAAACAAGCACATGAAAAGATGTTCAACATCACTCATTATTAAAGAAATGCAAATCAAAACCACTGTGAGGTACCTTACACCGGCCAGAATGGCCATCATCATAAAGTCTACACACAATAAATGCTGGGGAGGGTGTGGAGAAAAAGGATCCCTATTACACTGCTGGTGGGAATGCAAGTTGGTGCAACCACTGTGGAAAACAGTATGGAGATTCCTCAGAAAACTCAAAATGGAATTACCATTTGATCCAGCAATCCCACTCCTGGGCATCTATCCAGAGAAATCCATGACTCAAAAAGACACACGTACTCCAGTGTTCATTGCAGCACTCTATGCAATAGCCAGGTCATGGAAACAACCTAAATGCCCATCGATAGAGGAGTGGATAGGGAAGATGTGGTACATACACACAATGGAATATTACTCAGCTATTAAAAGGAACGAATTACCAACATTTATAGCAACATGGATGGACCTAGAAATCATCATGTGAAGTGAAACCAATCAGACAATTAGACAGCAACACCCAATGATACCGCTTACATGTGGAAACTAAAAAAAAGGATACATTGAACTTCTTTGCAGAACAGACAATGACTCACAGACTTTGGAAAACTTATGGTTTCCAAATGAGACAAATTGGGGGGTGCGGGGGTGCACTGAGGGTTTGGGATGGAAATGCTATAAAATTTGGTTGTGATTATTTTTGTATACCTGTCATTGTACTAAAATTCATTAAGTAATTTAAAAAAAGAGAGCAACAGTCCAGGGAGACTTTTCAGCATTCCTCCCATGAAGAAGCAACACTGTTCTTCCGCATCTTCCATCTCCCGGATGCCTGCCCGGAGAAGAACCCAGGCCGTGTCGCCTGCCCTTTGCAACAGGCTCTGCTGGGACACCCCAAACTTCACCCACACATGGTTCATTTCATACAATTCTCTCCCTCTGAACAGTGTCCATCGCCAGGTGCAGACACTAGCATCCTTGGTTGAGGGTCAAAAATCCTGTTGGCCTCTCTTGGGGGTGTTCCATGATTTTCCAGGTGGCTTCTGGTCATCAAAGGAACGACAAGGCATTCCACAGGGTGGAACTGCAAGGGGAACGTACTGACCGCTCCCTTTGGGAGCAAACAGGTAAAGACTGTCCACATGCTAACGCTTTTCTGTTGTAACTTTCAAGTTGGGTGGGCTTCAGCTCCCTCGGACATTAAAATTCTGCCAACCCCCCTTCTGCCTGAAGGCACAGCGACCAAAAACTGGGGTGGATTCACATAAGAGAAAGTGCCATATTTTCCCTCTAGGGCCCTGTATAGACCTCTTATTTCAGAAATATAAATTGATAGTATGATGAGTCTTACGTCCTTAAGGGATAAACACACACACACGCACGCTCCCTCTCTCTCAGGTTAAAACCTGAGTTTGTTTTACCCTTTACAAGGAAAATATGAGCACTGTGACATTAAAGATCTATTTTTCTGGATTTCTCTTCTTCCCCTTGCGGTCGCCCCTCCTGCATTGTAAGCCAAGGTGACCTCCTCTGTGATTTTGTTTCTATCTTCAGACCTGGGCGCCCCCCCCCCCACCCACCCATCTGTACATAGGCTGTTCCCAATACCCGGGGACCAGCTGGCATCCTGCAGTCCAGCCCGCACCCAGGACCAGCCAAATCAGAATCCCCGAGGAGAACC
The DNA here is from genome assembly GCA_004024745.2 of Catagonus wagneri. Taxonomy (NCBI): domain Eukaryota; kingdom Metazoa; phylum Chordata; class Mammalia; order Artiodactyla; family Tayassuidae; genus Catagonus; species Catagonus wagneri. The sequence goes on from PVHT021183672.1 coordinate 5,620,498, forward strand.
CCAGCTGTGGCTATTTTCTGAAGCAGTCGAGTCTGAGAACCATGCCTTCAAGGAGCTTCCGCCCACAGCTAGGGTCTCAGAACTAAGGAAACACGTCTGGCTGGTGCAGGTTCCTGAGCTCTGTTTTCCAACAAAAATCATGTGCTGCTGCCTTCCTCCTAATAAGAAAGCCCCATGGATCTCTCAGTCCGTGATTAGACCTCGCTTCTTTTTTTTTCCCCTTTTTACAGCCACACCCGGGGCACATGGAGGTTCCCAGGCTAGGGGTCTAACAGGAGCTGTAGCCGCCGGCCTTCACCACAGCCACAGCCACGCGGGATCCGAGCTGCCTCTGGGACCTACACTGCAGCTTGTGGCCACACCAGATCCTTAACTTACTGAGTGAGGCCAGGGATCAAAAACCACACCTCAGGTCCTTAACCCACCGAGCCCCAACGGGAACTCCTAGCCCTCCTTTCTTACAAGACAGTTGGTACCGATTTAGCACCCCCTAAGCAAAACCATTTCTTCCCCCAGGGGGTAGGCGTGCTTCCACTTTCTCGGAAAATGCACTGAGCATCCTCGGACCTCACAATCCCGAGGGAGACCAGAGGTACAAAGCCATAAAATCCGAATTCAAGTCCCCACAACTCTTGCCAAAAGTCAGTCAGGCCAAAGGGAGGTGGGGAGGGGGCTTATTTTGGAAAGGAGGGGACCGGGGGAGCCCCCCTGAAGAGCTGGGGCCTGCATACAGCATTCAGCATTTGGAGAAGGAGGTTTCCAGCTGGTGTAAAGGGCCAGAGGCTGGGCGGGGGTCGCGGCGGCGGCGGGACGGGGGTCGCGGCGGAGGGGGGGTCGCGGCGGCGGCGGGACGGGGGCGCGGCGGCTTACCTGGGCCTAGGCGTCGATCATCATGCAGGCTTTCAGTCTCTTGGTCTCCTAGGGTGCCTGTAACACGCCGCCACCCACTCAGTGGCTTAAAAACCAGGCCAAACCGTATACCCTCTTTGCTCTTCGGGACAGCCAAGTGCTAACATTAAAGTGTGAGCAGGGCTGGTTCCTGCTCGAGGCGCCGGGGGAGGCATCTGCTTCTTTCCCGCTTGTGACGTGGTTCTGCGGTCCCCGGGCTCGCGGCCCCGCCCTGGCGGGAGCCGCACCCGTTCTCGGACCTCGGGACCCGGCGGCGTCTCCCCCGGGCCGCCCCCCACCCACCGCGCATCCAGGGCTTTCCCGCCTCTCCGACGTCTAACGCGTATCTTGTCGGAGGCTGACGGGAACCTCAACCAGGATTTTCTTCCGCAGAGAAGTTGGCAGCAAACAACCCCACCCCTCCCTCCTCTCCTTTTAGAAACACTTGGCAATTGTGCTTTGAGGAGTTGGGGATAGTCTGGGGGTACCAGCCACCGGTCTCCGTGCCCGGTGCTGCACTTACCCCTCGTGTGCTCCAAACTCCCTGTTTTTGGCGTCTTGGCCTCGTTGTTACTGTGCAGTAACACCCGTGAAGATGTTGGGCCCCGCTAAACGGGCCAGGTGTTCCCCCTCCATCCGCAGCAAGAGTTCCCATCACGACACAGGAGCAGCAGCTGGTTGCTAAAAGCCTCTAAAGCCTTCCGCAAATATCTACAACTGATTCAGTGTGAATCGGTCTCAACCACCGGCCCAACCAGGACCTGGAGAAGCCATGAGGGCCTGGTGACCAGCACGGGGAGCTCTACCCAGCCTCTCGGGGGTGGACCCATGATGGAAGATTCTAGGAGAAAGGGAACGGATGTAGAGGCCTGGAGCGGGCACAACATGGTACACCAACTACACCCTCTACTCAGAAATAAATTAAAAATAAGAAACACCTGCCCAGATCACGTGACATACTGTGACCCTGCGCTCCATCGGCTGACAGGTATATTCAGCCGTCCTCCCTACCTGAGCCCACCTGGATGCCTCTCCGTGAAGCGTGCTCTTCTTTGAAAGGATATAAAAAAAAAAGCAAAGGCCTGTGAAGCAGGCTTTTAACCGGGACAGGCAGGGTCCTGTCTTTATGCTAAAGGAAATCAAACACGTGAAGCACAGGGAATTTTTTTTTTTTAAAGGGCTGCCTTGGAGGTAAAATACCACAGGTATTTTTCATGTGCCCTGGAGGCGTGCCTGTGACCAGGAAAATTACAAAGAGATGGATGTGGGGCTGCATGTGATGGATTTGGGTTGGTCTCCAAAAGCATCGTTGCGCATTCATGGGGTGGCGGGGGCAGGGGGTGGCAGGTCCATTCACTCAGTCTGGCCAGGCCCTGGGCAAGGATGATATGAAGTGTGTGTGGCCACTGCGCAGGTGGTAAAATCAGATCCGGGCTCTACAAACAAAACAGAAACTGCACCCCGCCCCCCAAACCAATGAATTTAATTTCCTTTCGAAGCACAGTTGTCGGCTTTCCCTCAGTCACTCCTGACAATGGCCATCATGAGTTAAGCCCCCGGGCTATTATTTTCTTCTTTTTGCGTGTTTTTATTTTGTTGTCCTTTTTCTGGCAACACCTGCAGCTTGTGGAAGTTCCCAGGCCAGGGGGTCCAGCCTGAGCTGCAGCTTCGGTCTGCGTCACAGCCACAGCCATGCCGGAGTGGAGCCACAGCTTAAGGCAACGCCAGGTCCTTAACCCACTGAGTGAGGCCAGGGATCGAACCCGCGTCCTCATGGATATTAGTCAGGTTCAGTTTCCACTGAGCCACGCCGGGGAACTTCTCCAAGGTTATCCTCATTATGGCGACAACATTGTCCTTGGCAATGAACTTGGCCCCTAGATTATATACCCAGACGACTGTTTTCATCCTTGGCAGGTACCTACACTGTTATCTGCATTCCTTCAAAAACACACAGTATCTCTGCATATAATTTTCCAGGTGTTTCACAGGTGTGTTGGCCCCAGGGTGGAAGCTGCTGTACGAACACGTTCCTGGCTTTTGACTCACTTCACCGGCATGAGAAGTTCAGTCTCTCCTGGAAGACTCTTACATAATATCACCGCCCCCGGGGGGGGGGGGCACCTAAGGATACAGGGTATCTAGCTAAGTAAACAAAGTCAGCTCCTCTGCCATGAGGCTGCAGGACAGGCGGGGAGGAGGTGGGTGGTGCATTTAGAACTCGGACCTCCCACGTTCGGACCCCACGCCGCATGGCACTTAGCACATTTGCTAGGACTGGCAGAAGGAGGAATTCACTCCGTCTCGGTAAATTCACACACTACCTCACACGTCAGTAATGTCACCTAATTGGCAGTGAATGACCCAGTGAAGCACTTGGAAATACACAGTGTTGGACGGTCAAGTCAGGAGACTGCACACTAGGATCGGTAGATTCCTGCCGACAATCGGATGCTCGGCTTAGGGGGCGTATGCAAGTGGCACATCATCAGCGGGGGCGATGATTTGGGGCGACGGAATTATACGTGGAGAAGCAAACAGAGGGCAAAGCATTACACCATCAGGTTTGGCGACGGGGTCTTGGCTAGAATACCAAAGGCGCAGGCCACAGAATGAAACCTAGACGCCGTGAACCTCATGAACGATAAGACATTTTCTGCATCAAAAGACAGAGGATCGGGCATTGTCACGTCAGCGTCTCAGGGTTTTTGCTGTGGTACGGGTTCAATCCCTGGGCCAGGAACTTCCACATGCTGAGCATGTGGCAAAAGGAAGGAAGGAAGGAAGGGAGAAAGAAACGAAAGAAGGAAAGAAGGAAGGAAGGAAGGAAGGAAGGAAAGAAAAGAAAGAATGAAAGAAAGGGAGAGAAAAAGAAAAAAGGCAGTATCAACAGATAAAAATGCAACCCTCACAATGGCAGAAAATATTCGCATATCATCTACTTGATAAGGGATTAATATCAGGCTGGAATAGTGTACATCCAACTTCTAAAACTCAACAACAATAATAAAAACAAAACAATGGCGGAAGACTCAGAACTGGTGATTTTGGGAGTTCCCGTCGTGGCTCAGTGGTTAACGGATCCAACTAGGAACCATGAGGTTGCGGGTTCGATCCCTGGCCTTGCTCAGTGGGTTAAGGATCCGGCATTGCCGTGAGCTGTGGTGAAGGTTGCAGACGCAGCTCGGATCCCGCGTTGCTGTGGCTGTGGCTAAGGCCAGCAGCTACAGCTCCTGTTAGACCCCTGGCCTGGAAACCTCCATATGCCGCAGGTGCGGCTCTAGATAAAGGCAGAAAGACAAAAAAAAAAAAAAAAAAAAAACCTGGCGATTTTGATTCAAAATGCTAGATTAAAAAATGGGCAAAGGACTTCAATAGACATCGCTGCAAAGAAGGAAATACAAACGGCCAATCGGCACATGCAAAGGGCTAGGTCTCCCCGGTCTTGTTAGATCAGAAGTAGCTTTTAATGACCCATAGAGTCTGTTTCTGTTTTGTAGATGGGGGAGGGGGCAGGAAGTAGGATGGAGGGGGAGTCTGGGGTCAGTAGATGCAAACTGTGACACTGAGAATGGCCAAGCAGTGAGGTCCTGCTGTCCAGCACAGGGGACTCTGTCCAGTCTCCCGGGACAGACCAGGATGGAAGATAAAATGAGATAAAGAACGCGTGCACAGACGTATGGCTGGGTCACTTTGCTGTGCAGCAGAAATGGACACAACACTGCACAGCAACTGTACTCTAATAAAAATAAAATTAAAAAAAGAAGTCCTTTAGAAATTACCCAGTCTCTTTTCCTAGATGTGGCGTGCCCGAAGGGCATAAAATAAGCATAAAAGCAGGAGAAAATGCCTTGTCAAAAGAAACCAAAATGTGTCTTGATACTTTATAGGATTTTGAATAGTCACCGTTAGAAGATACCTTTCTGGACTGAATATTTTCCTTCTGAGGGGGAGACTGTTGGTCATTTTTTATTTTGAGAAGGGACACGGGTCTTGCTTTCTGAGCTGAGGTCTCTGAAGGGAGGTGTGCCTGCAGGCTGCTCACCCCATCTGCTCATGGCCCTGTGGTACAGGGACGGGGGACCTAAAATCCCATTATCTTACTCGCCCCCCCCACCTCCCCGGCCGGGCCGTTGCTTTTGTACCAAACAGAATCTGAAGAGCCAGAGAGAAAAAAACTGTGACTTTCTTTGTTCTAGAAGCTTCTGGCTCAGGAAGGGGCAGCGGTGGAGAAACAGCTCCCAACTTGCCAAGAAATCCCTTGCAGCGAGTCTCCCCCCCCCCACCCCACGACGGGTCAGCCCAAGTTCAAGTCTGTAAGCGATGCTTTTCCTGTCGGGGGCTACCCTTGGTTGTGCTGAGCAGAATTTGCAGAAATCACTCAAGCATGCTTGGGAGATCTGGGGAGTTCCTCTGAAGTGCACGTCTTATTTTTCTGTTGTTGTTTTACTTAAAAATCCGCTGTAAAGAAAATCTGGAAGCATTTTAGGAAATGCAGCAGGAGACTTCCACCGACCGTGCTGCAAGGGAACAGGGCAAAACCAAACCAAAGCCCCAAAACTCCCTCATTGTCAGAGAGCTTTTCAGTAACCCGTCTGCTCCTTGAAGGTTCACCCTAGACAGACGCGGGGGTGGGGACCAATTTCCCAGGGAACATTCTGAAAAGTCTGTTGCTGCTCAAATAAAAATCCACCCCCCACTAACAACTATTCTGCCCGTGAGATTTCCCAGCTATGCAAGCAGACATTTCCTGCACAGACTTTTTTCTTTCTTTGTTTCCTTTCTCCCTTTCCAGGCATCCTAGAAAGTTTAGGGTCAGCACCCCTTCTGATTCGGGAAGCTGGGCAGCCTCCAGGCCTGCAGTCACGTGACTCGGACCTTGCTCTGACCGTCCCCGTTAGGCGCAGGACCACGTTGAGGCACGCCTGCCCTCGGAACACGAGGCCACCCCCCACCCCATTCAAGAGTCAGAGACTTTCAGCTCCAGCAAGAAGCAGCCGCCCTGACCCCAGAGATCCTGCCTGGGAGGTGCAAGTGGAGAAGAGGATGAAAGAGGAGGACATGGAGTGACAAGAAAGGAGGGTCAGCAGATACCACGCAGGTCCCGCCTTTGGGGTTTTGCAAAGGGGATTGCGTCCTGTGGGCCCCGTACCTCTGACAGGTGGGCATCGGCGGCCTCCGGCTACCTCTGGAAAAGCCAGTTTCAGGGAAGGCCAATGTTCTAGGCTAGGAAGCCAAGAAAGAGTGGGCGGGAAGGAAGGGCGGCTGGACTTTTCGCTGCCTGAATCCACTACCAACGCGCCTCCGCCGTTACAGGCGTGGTACCCTCCCCACAAGAAGCGTGGATGCAGGAGGCGTGCTCTTAGGCTGATGCAGACCGAGCATCAAAGGCGGGTCCCTGCCCACTGCTGCCAGCCGAGGACCGCAGGTGCTTCAGAGCCGTGAGCAGTCCTTATCGCCATGTTCCTAGAGGGGGGCTCGATCAAGGGCAGAGGTTGGAGGCTGGGGACGTTCCTGACAAGCCTGCTGGGATTTCCTTCAGAACGGGTGTACCTGGACAGCCGGAGCCGAGGGCCAGACCCATCTTGGGCAAGTGTTTTCCCCATATCACCTGCATGCCGTGGCATCTCTGCCAGCAGGAGCTGCAAAAACTGACGATGCAGAGGGACTGGGAATCTGGAGTTAACAGATGCAAATGATTGCCTTTGGAGTGGATAAGCAATGAGGTCCTGCCGTGTAGCACAGGGAACTCTATCTGGTCACTTATGATGGAGCAGGATGGAGGGTAATCTGAGAAAAAAGAATGTATGTGTGCATGGGGGGCTGGGTCCCTTTGCTGTACAGCAGGAAATTGACAGAACGCTGTAAACCAACCATAATGGAAAAAATAAAAATCATCGAAAAAAAATGACTCTGCGGTCTTAGTTAGGTTGTGGTCCAGGAGTTTCTGTTTCAATGGATCTGCTGCTCAAGGCGTGGGGTGGGGGTGGGGGGTCCGTGGATTCACAGAATCAGCATCCTAACAGATGCATTTCTGTCCTAACCCAAGTTCTGTCCTTTGTAGATCAAAGACCCCGTCAAGCAGAACCTGATCCTGTAGTCCGTTGTCCGAGCTTGGGCTGCTGACGCAGACCCCCTGCCCCCAGACCCGAGGCTCACCCCACAAACGTGTTTCTCACCCTTCCGCAGACCGGAAGTCTGAGATTGTGATGAGGCTTCTGGTGAGGACTCCGCCTGTTTGGAAATGGCCGCCTTTCTCAGCGGGTCCCCACTGGGTGCAGAGAAGGGGAGAAGGAGCATGGGTGTCCCCTCTGCTTTTCGCAAGGACCTTAAGCCCATCTGGGATGGGGGCCCACACTCATGACCTCATCTAACGCTCATCAACCCCCAAAGGCACCACTTCCTAACGTCACCACCCCGGGGACCAGTGCTTCCACATATGAACACTTAAGGGGGTACACGCCAGTCCCTGGGACACGTATTGTCAACATGCTCGCTCAAGAGGAGAGATGCTGGGGTTCCTAACTTAGGGCTTTGATGTGCCCTCTGGACGCCAGGCGTCCGCCTTGGATGAGCGCCCTGAGGGTTTCCTGGACACTCCTTAGGAGAAACGGGGCCGGTCCATACTCCGGGCATCAGACAATACTCATCATGGTCCGGTTCATTTCTGGACAGCTAGCAGGCCCTGGGCCAGGAGCCAGGCTCAGTCAGGGCACCTGGAAAATTCCCCTCCAGGAACTTCTCTTCACTCTAAGTGTCCCCATCTCTTAGCGCTGCCCTTTCGTCGCTGATAGTCCCCACCCGACTCCTTCTGGACCTTTCTTTTCCAACTCAGATTCCCCCTGGAAGCCGGAATACCTCCCGTCCTCTGTGCCAGCTCACACCGTCTCCTCTGGCCTGTTCCTCGCCCTCTCCCCCTCTTCTGGCCGCTTCTCACTTGTCCCGGCCAGCACCGCCGCGCTCCCCAAAGTGCTGGTCCCGGCCCAGCCCCCTCGGGCTCTCCAAACGGGAGGAGCGCCCTCCACCTTTTTTTGGCCGGAGGCTTCCGGCAGGCGGAGGCGGCCGGCGGCCAGGAGCCCCGGCAGGGGCGGGAGGGCGTGGCGGCGGCTCACGTGGCAGCGGCGCCTGCAGCCGGGGGATGCCGGCCCTGCGCAGCCGGCGCCTGCCAGCGCACACCGCTCCCGAGGCGCCGCGGGCGCAAACTCCATTCCGCCCGGGGCCGTGCAAACTCCGGGCTTCTCTCCTCCGCGGGGAAGGGCGCTCCGGCGGCGCACTTTGGGCTGCAGCTCGCGCCGCGCCCCCGGCTTCTCCCCCCTCCCGCGGGCCCCCGGAGTTCGTCTCGGACCCGGAACCCTCCTTCCCAGAGCCGCGCGCCCTTGGGCCCCGCCGTCTTCCCCGCCGGAGTGGGCGACGCGGCGCCATGAAGGGCAGAGAGGAGGGCTGAGCGCCGAGCGCGCGGCCAGGGTCCCCGCGCTGGGGCCGGCGCCCGGCTCCCCGGGGTGGGGCAGAGCGGGGGTGGGCCGAGGCGTGCACGCGGGGAAGTCTCTGGGCGACGGGAATAAAAGGGCTCCGGCTCGCCGTGCCGCTCCGGGAAGCCGCGCTCCTCGCCCCCGGCCCCGGAAGGGCATGGCCCCGGCCGACCCCCGGCGGTGACTCGCGCGCCCCGGCCCCGCGGACGCTCCGGGCGCACCGCTCGCCTGTGTCGCGGCTTCGGAAGGGCAGGTGAGGACCGAGGGCGGCCCGGGCGCTCGCGGGGAGCTGGCTCTGTCTGCATGGGGGAAAGGCAGAGGGCGGCGGCCGGGGTTGGGGGGGGTGTTGGTCTGGGGAGACCGGGCGGCGAGAGCGAAGAGGCAAAGTGGACGGTACTCTGGACGCTGTGCTAGGGAGCCCGCCACCGTCCAGGACAGCGGCGGACGGCGTCTTGCAGGAGGATGCGTTAAGGAGGTCTAAGGAACACGCACCCCTTCTCCTTCCCCGCCTCTCCCCCGTCCAACCCCGGTTTCCAGGGGGCCATCGACGGGATCGCCAAGTGAAACCCAGCGCGCGCTGGCGGGGGACCAGCTCCCGGTCCTAAAACTCTCCTCGCCGCCTACTCCGCTTGCCCCGGCCAGGGGGACAGGCAGAGCCCGCGGCGGGGCTGAGCCGCGCGGAAGCTGCACAAGTCAGCATCTGGAAGAGGTGTCCTCCGGTGGCCGGGTCCCAGGCCTCGGGGAAAGCTCGCACTTCACCGCGCGGCCCCGCCGGGCGCTGGAAGCCGGCCAGGGGCGCAGGGCCGCGCGCGCCCGGCCGCTCCAGGTTGTCACCGCCGGCGGGAGGAACGCCCAGCTCCCCGGGGCTTCCCAGGTGCGCCCGGAGGTCCTGCGGGCTCAGGGCGGTTTCCCCAGAGGCCTCGGCACTGGGGTTCCCTGGGGCGCGTTCCCGCGGCCTTCCCGGAGGACGCGGCTGGAGAGCGGGACGCAGAGCGCGGCTGGAGAGGAGGCTCCGGGACTCCCGGGCCAGGACGGCCTGCGGGCCGGGGGCGCGGGCCAGGAAGCCCTGGGCGGAGGTCGGGCGGGCGGAGCGCGGGAGGCGTGGGCTCGAGCGAGCGCGGAAACTGCGCTCGGCAAAGCTGCAGGAGCCTGCTGGTTCCAGGGCGCAGAGGAGGAGCCAGAACTTGCTTTTTTGCAAAGCTGCCTGCACCGTCAGCCCTTCCCGAGCCGCTGAAAGGCGAGACGCATTCAGGCTCAAGAGCCTGTCTCTGGCCAAGTCCCCTACAGGATGGAAAAGCCGCGCATCTGGGATGTCCCTACGGGCGTGTGAGCGGATGGAGAGCTTAACGATCAGACATCAGACGTTAGGACTTGCCCAGAGCTCGGACCAGCTGGACAGGCGCGGTTCTCTGCTGGGCCCTTTACTCTCCTTGGGTTTTACTTATTGGTGAATAAACTTCATGCGAGAGTTGAGAAAAACATGAGATGCTGAAGGCATGACCCATGCATGAAAAAAATAATCACTGCTATTCTAAAGAAGGTAGCTGATGCAACCTAATATTTATCTGAACATTTCCTCCCTGCCTCCCTCCCTTCCATTCCTTTCTCTTTCCTGTCTTGATCCTTTTTTGTCTCACTGGTCTTTCCGGTTTGCTTGAAGAGCCTTCATCAGGCAATTCCTTTTCTCTGTCTAATGGCAGATTTTTATCTGACGGCAGAGGTGCCCCCCAGTTTCCCGGCTGATAAGCCATGATGCTGCACCACCTCAACACTGGCTCTTCCAAGGGGAAAAAAAAAAAAAAATGAAGGGCGGTAAACAAATCCACACCGAATGGAATATATGTCACTTTAGTGGATGCTTCCACCAGCACTTTAGGAAGATCTAATGCTTTGAGAAAGGTCAAAGAAAGAAATAGTTCTGATACTAAAATGCTTCTTGAGAAGATTTTTTTTTAGGTATGCTCCATATTTAATGGCTCAGAATTAACCTTTGGAGGTGGGCACAGAACATTTAGTATTTATTTTATGATAGAAACACAAATGTGTCTGTCCTCTCTATGCATATAAAGACAAATATATGTTCAGTCATACATTTGTGTGCGTATATATACGTGTATACAAGTATATATTTGCACGTATAGATTTCTATATTTGTGTGTATACATTTATACACATATATCTGCATGTGTATATATTTGTGCATATAGACATGAATACAAGTCTATATTTGCATATGTATTTGTGTATTTGTGTGTATATAGACTTATTCACATATATAGCTGCATATATATTTATATATTTGTATGTGCATATAGACATGAATACAAGTCTATATTTGCATGTACATGTATTTGTGTATATACAGTTATGAGTATTTGTTATATATTTATATGTATGTGTATACATTTATACAACTATACATAGTTGCATATGTATTTGTATATTTGTGTGTATATACATTTACGCAAATATAGTTACATATATACATACATAGTGTTTTCGTGGGTGTGCCTGGGAGCCTGCGTATTTCACACCTTCCCTCACAACAGAGTGAGATTTCCATATCGCAGTTTCCAGTCCACAGTGATGTTTATTTTCCATTTAAATCTTTTTTAATTAAACCGTAGCTGCTTTACAATGTTTCTGCAACCTCTGTTGTACAGCAAAGTGACCCGATCACACACAGTGACGTTTATTTTCTCTCCTAACAGTGAAAGTCAACATCGAAAGGTTTTTTTAAAAACCAGGCTTATTGTTTCTCCACGCCCACGGTTTGGGTCCCTAAAATAGACGGGGGGATGTTTTGGGACGCTTGACACCCAAAGGCACGGTTGGAGTGACAGCCGCTGGAAATAAGGAAGGCCTGCCTGACGTCTGTGTTTGTGGTTCCGTGACAGGTGTCTTGGGCCGACGCACCCCGACAAGATGCCAGCAGCGCGGGCGCCGTGGCGAGCCCTCTCCGTGGTGCTGATCCTGGTCTGGGGACACCCGCGCGCCGGGCTGGCCTGCCCGCACCCTTGTGCCTGCTACGTGCCGAGCGAGGTCCACTGCACCTTCCGCTCCTTGGCCTCCGTGCCCGCGGGGATTTCTAAACACGTGGAAAGAATCAATTTGGGGTTCGTACCGCCTTCTTTCTGAGCCATTTCAGCCTCCTTGCACGCGCGCGCGCGCGTGTATTTGGTCCTTCCGTTGTGCCCGTGCGCTGACAGCTGCGATTGTATATTCCTTTATGTCCCGTGGGCTCCCGGGGGCGGGCGGCGCGAGGGGACGTTGAAAACATGCCAAATGTGCTCCTTCGGGGCTGTGATCTGCGTGGATCCATCACAAGGCTTGATAATGAACCGTCACGGACTATTTTATTTCCGCCATCAATCTCCCTAGATAACAATGCCTGAATATATCCTAGACACGAATACACAGACAGGCACATAAATATCTTTTGGCTTGTTTTTTTTTGTTTGTTTGTTTTGGGGGGGGGGTTGGCCTCATTTCTGGCATGCAGAAGTTCCCCAGCCAGAGATGGAACACGTACCACAGCAGTGGTGAAGCCGGATCCTGAACCTGCCAAGCCACCAGGGAACTCCACTATCTTTTCTAAGGGTCTCTCTCTTTTTTTTTTTTTTTTTTTTTTTTGCCTTTTGTCATTTTAGGGCTGCACCCGTGGCATGTGGAGATTCCCAGGCTAGGAGTCTAATTGGAGCTACAGCTGCCGACCTACACCACAGCCACAGCAACGCGGGATCCGAGCCGCGTCTGCAACCTACACCACAGCTCACGGCAACGCCGGAACCTTAACCAGCTGAGCGAGGCCAGGGATCGAACCCGCAACCTCATGGTTCCTAGTCGGATTTGTTAACCACTGCGCCACGACGGGAACTCTGTAAGAGTCTTTTTAATGCAGCAGTTCAGGTAGAATTTTTATATTTTAACCTCATTTTACGCACACCTATGCTTCCAAACCAAAAGGTTAGTTGCTGTGAATTCCAGGTACTGATGTACAGTTTTCATACTCAACTATCGTTTGTTGAATTTTAATAGGAAATCATATCATCTACCATCTACTCAACAACAAAATGACTTAGGTCTTGATGAATAGCCACCACGGCGACATCTTAACAAGACAAATCGTCAAACTTGAGTCAGTGAACCAAAAATCATAAAGAGGCGCAGATATCTCCGCGTACAAGAGCTTCAAAACTTCTTGCATTTATTTTAAATTGTATTGAAGTAGTGTTGATTTACAATGTTGAGTTAATTTCCGCCGCACAGCAAAGCGACTCAGTTACACACACACACACACACATACACACATACACACAGTCGGATTTAAACACACACACGCACACACACACAGAGTCGGATTTAAACACACACACACACATGCACACACACACACAGCCAGATTTAAACACACACACAGCCAGATTTAAGCACACGCACAGTCAGATTTAAACACACACACACACACACACACACACACACAGAATTGGATTCTTTTCCATGATAGTTCATCACAGATAGTTTTCTGTACTCCACAGTAGTACCTTGCTGTTAATCGATTGTATGTGTAACAGTTTGCCCCTGCTCACCCCAATTGCATTTGCTGATGATAAAGTCCATTAGCAGAACAAAAGCAGAGGAAGATAAGATGCTAAGATAAAAACTTCACTAATCTGCAGCAAACGGGCCATTAACGAGCTTACTCCCAAAAAATCTTGGCAAACTCTTAGAGATATGACTCTGAAAAGCCAACCACAAGGATGAGAGCTCCATGGGGAAAACAGTTTGGCTTTGCCTGGAGAGGGGATCTTCAGAGTTTCCTTTTTTTAATAAGTTTGTGTCTTTGTTCATTCTTGAACCAGTTTCCTTTTTACAGTCTCACAACTTAATAGAAAGGGGAACTGGAGCGGGTCTGAATCAGGATCAGATGGGCTGTGCTAGGTTTGGAGATGGGAGAAAGGAGTTTGTCCATGATTTCTCCTTGTTCTCCTGGTGTGCAGAATGGGTCTGCATAAGGACGATGGCTTTTGTGAGCCCTTTCAGCAGACTGTCCCCCTTGGCAGGGTGCAGGATGACGGGGTACAAACAGGCCTCAGGGGAGCCGCCTTGAAAATGTGGGAACAGGGCAGTGCAGAAGAAATGCTTTGCCCTGTGTGTCCTGCCTATGAAGCCACCCGTTGTGTGTTGGAGTCTGGGCATGTCAGGCTTTAGGAAGAAACAGAATGCAATTTCCCTGCCAAGTTATCTGCGCGATGGCTTTAGACTGGCAAGAGCTACAAATTAGTTTTTGTTTATAGAGCTGTGTGCCTCTCGTGGGCAGTTGCCGTGGTGATTTTCTTCCACTCATTTTTTTTTTCTTTTTAGGGCCACACCTGCAGCCTATGGGAGTTCCCAGGCTAGAGGTTGAGTCGGAGCTGCAGCTGCCAGTCTCCACCACAGCTGCAGCAACACAGGATCCAAGCCACATCGGCAACCTACACCGCAGCTCATGGCAATGCCGATCCTTAACCCACTGAGCGAGGCCAGGGAGCATCCTCATAGATCCTAGCCGGGTTCTTAACCCACTGAGCCGCAGCGGGAGCTCCTTTTCCACACGTCTTTAAGTGGATGTAACTGAAACTTAAGTAACCTCTCCGTGAGAACATTGCTTTTCGGTGGCTTCTCTTTAAACGAGGAATGTCAAAGACAGTGAAAAGCTTTGCCCCTAGAATGAAAAGCAGGTATCAAAATGCTTCTTTGGCTTCCTGATCTCGAGGTGGTTTTGTGTAATTTAAAGATACAGAAAGAAACAGCAAGTCAGGAATAACCTCACTGCCCCAACGTATGTGAGTAGCATCTGGCTCAAATTGCAACACGATGCAGTGTTTATATCATTCTTACAGTTGCTCAGCAAGTGTCTGGAACCCTCTTGAAGTGGATCACGAAGCTGGCATTGTGCATTTTGTGGGAGGAGAAAAAAAAAGAAAATGTAAAAACAGGAGCCATGTCTCAGATAGATTTTAAAAAATCGGGGTCTGAGTTGTCTTTTAAGTCTAGAAAGAGCTGGAAGCGTTCAAGGAATGAGGGATTCTTGGCAGAAGGCTAATGAAATGTTCCATTCCCACACAGATGGTTTTAGGGTTGTCACTCAGTATTGAAAGAAAGATCTGCGCTTTCCTGCTTGGACAGCCTCAAAGCTTTTTTTATTATTTTTTTTTCTTTCTTTATTTTTAGCTTTTCAGGGACGCACCCTCGGCATATGGAAGTTCCCAAGCTAGAGGTTGAATTCGAACAGCATCTGCTAGCCGACGCCACGGCCACAGCAACGCAGGATCTGAGCCGTGACTGTGACCTGCACCACAGCTCACGGCAACACCGGATCCTAAGCCACCAAGCGAGGCCGGGGATCAAACCTGCATCCTCATGGATCCTAGTCGGGCTCGTTACCACTGAGCCACAATGGGAACCCCTGAACTTTTTTAAAAATTACTTTCCATATCTTTTCGAGTAAAATAAGAGATCATGTACTTAATGTCTGATGGATAAACCTTGAAAGACTTTTTTTCCCTTTGACTAAAAGATAAGTTTTGCTGACATCTTTCTAGAATTTTCCTAATGTCCATTTTTTTTTATGTTTTACTTTGAGATACTAATGGATATCCATGAAGCAGTCTTTGGATTTTTTTTTCTTTCTTTTCTATTCAGGGAGCATTGACATTTGCCGTTATGTGAGTTTCAGGTGCAGGACATAATCATGGGATGCGTGTCTATATTGCAAAACAATCATGCATTTCTGCTATTAAGAAAGCCTTTCATGGCAGTTCCCACTGTGGCTCAGCAGATCACGAACCTGACTAGCTAGCATCCATGAGGATGCGGGTTCGATCCCTGGCCTCGCTCAGCGGGGTTAAGGAGCCGGCATTGCCGCGAGCTGTGGTGTAGGTCGCAGATGCTGCTCAGATCCGGTGTGGCCGTGGCTGTGGCGTAGGCCAGCAGGTGCAGCTCTGATTCGACCCCTAGCCTGGGGATTTGCATATGCTGCAGGTACAGCCCTAAAAAGAAAAAGAAAAAGAAAAGAAAAGAAAGCATTTCATTGGGGTGGTTCCGTAAGGTGAAGGAAGATGCTTTGGAACCAAGGATGGGTAACTCGTTAAATACAGAACGAGGCGCTACGCCAGATCGTTTCAGTCTCCCGGTCAAATCCTTTTCCCCGACTGCCGCCCGAATTTCCCCCTCTCTCTGCTGCTTCTTAGACGGATGCAGGGCGCATTCACCCGCACCCCGTGGGCACAGAGAGGGAGGGACACCCAGTGTCCACTTGGCGCTCAGGCCATTCCCTGGGCTTCTGTCTCCCCCAGAAAAGTCCCCCCGTGCCTGGCTCGGACATCACCAACCCCTGCCGCTGTCCGCTCTCTCTCTGTCTCTGTCTGATGCATCTTAAAAACAAGCACCAAGGAGATGATGGGGGAGGACAGGTTCCTGAGCTCATCAGCTCCCCTCCCCAACAACCAGGACGTGGACGGGAACCCCAGCAAGGCTGTCCCTCTGGCGAGATTGCCTTCCATATTTTTCTCATTCTCCATACTTCTTTTTTTTTTTTGTCTTTTTGCCTTATCTAGGGCCACACCCGCGGCATACGGATGTTCCCAGGCTAGGGGTCTAACAGGAGCTGTAGCCGCCAGGCTACACCACAGCCACAGCAACGTGGGATCTGAGCCGCATCTGCAACCTACACCACAGCTCATGGCAACGCCGGATCCTTAACCCACTGAGCGAGGCCAGAGATCGAACCCGCAACCTCGTGGTTCCTAGTCGGATTCGTTAACCACTGAGCCACGACGGGAACTCCTTGGCTGTCTGCCTTGTGATGTGGTCCTTTCGCTCAGAGGCTGTCTTTCTCTTCTGATGCGCACGGCCGCTTCTGAAGCTCCCTGGTTTTTTTTTCCATTTGTGCCGGCCCTGCATCTTTCTTAGGCTCTCCAGTTCCAAGCAGAATTTCCAGCAAGGGGCCGGGTTCGCCCAGCTTCCCGTAAGAGGTGAAATCGCCACGTCTCTCCCCAAACAGCCTCTGACCGCACACGCATCCTCAGGAAGTCGGAATTCTCGAGGAGTGCGCAGCCCATGAAACGATGGCTAAGCAAAACCGGTCCGCTTCTCTGCAACCTTCGGAAGAGACAAAGAGAACTATCTTTGGGGGGACGGTGCCAGCACAACCTTGGAAGCAGCCTTTTGCTAAATTGTGCCACGCGCCCCCAGCCCGCCCCACAAGCCCGGGGTCGGGCTGGGAAATCCTCCCCGGATGGGCTGAAGGATTCACTGTTTCTCATTCCCCTTATTTACTGTCTAGGTTTAATAGCATCCAGGCTTTGTCGGAAACCTCGTTGGCCGGGCTGACCAAGCTGGAGCTGCTTATGATCCATGGCAATGAAATTCACAGCGTCCCCGACGGGGCTTTGAGCGACCTCACTTCTCTCCAGGTAACCGCAGGCACTTACGCCCAGCGCTAAGGGCACCTGCAGGACCAGTCATGAAGAAGGGGAATCCTCTAATGCAGTGAAAGGGCTGGGTGTTTGTTTGGGGTTTTTTTGCATGTTTCTTTTTTACATGAAAAACAAGCTTCGTGCCATGACTTTGCTGCCCTTTGTTCTGCTTTTGATTCCTGGTGGCGGGTGGTTGCTGTTGCTGTGGTTTGTTGTGGTTTCCGTTTGTTTTTTTTGTTTTTTTTGTTTTTTTTTTTTTCCGTGTGTCTTAAATTACCGACGGGGTTCTCCGGCCCTCCCTGTCTGGGCAGGTTTTCAAGTTCAGCTACAACAAGCTCCGCGTGCTCACGGCGCAGACCCTGCAGGGGCTCTGGAGCCTAGTGAGGTTGCACCTGGACCACAACCAGATCGAGTTCATCCACCCGCACGCTTTCCGCGGCCTGACCTCGCTCAGGCTGCTCCATCTGGAGGGGAACCTGCTCCGGCAGCTCCACGCGGACACGTTCTCCACGTTCGCGTGGCTGGATCTCTTCCGCCTGTCCACGCTCAGACACCTCTACTTGGCGGAGAACCGGCTGCAGACCCTGCCGCGAGAGCTGCTGCAGGGCATGCCGCTGCTGGAGAACCTGTACCTGCAGGGGAACCCGTGGGCCTGCGACTGCGACATGAGGTGGTTTCTGGACTGGGACGCCAAAGCCAAAGGTGAGAAGCGCGTGGGAGCGGGGGCAGAGGCTCCGTGCCGGGGAAACCGCTTTCTCTGGCGATCCGAGCTTGGCCTCACCCGTGGGTCGGGTAAAAGCACGTCTCCGGAATCAGCGAGACGGGAGCTGTCCGGGATGGCTGGCCCGTCAAGACACCTCCACGGCAGAAATCGAAGGCATGGATCCTTGAGCCGAACGTAGCCGAACTGGCGTGGAGCCTGTTGTAGACGGCTGCCGGTGGTGGCTGCAGAGTGGAGTCTGGCGTGTTCTTTTCGGCCTGGGGTTACAGCTAAAGGTGGGGGTTTCTGCGCTTCCACATCCCACCGGAATCATTCGAGGATGCTTGGAGAAGAGAAGGCTGGAGTGGCTGGCAGGTATTTCACGTGTGATATGGGAGACGGGTGTTCTGGGTTGATCCGGCCAACCAACCGACCAACCAACCCAGCAAATACACCAGGACTGAGATGCAGATGTTGCAAGAAAGGAGCTTGCGAACCAACGCAAGGGAGCTCTCTTTTTCTTTTTCACCCCCGTCCCCAAGCCCCACGTGGACCCGGTCCTCAGAGCCGTACCTGGGCCTCTCTGTCCATCTCCATTCTCCCAACCATCAGCCTGGGTCCAGCTCCTTTCTTCTGCCCCTAAGGAGGGCACTGCGGGCATTCTGGGCAGGTTGTTCTGCAGCCTCGGGGTCCCCCCTGCCTTCAGTCAGTCCCCCACAGAGCAGTTGCCGGAACCCAGGTTGCGAGGGAGCCCCTGGTCCTGCCCCCAGCCCCCATCAAACCAGCTTCCTCCCCATAGTTCCTACACAGTGCAGCTCCCACCCTCTGCCCACACCCTTCTACGATGGGCCAGGCCCGCTGTGCCCAGTATCCCCCCATTCCACCCACAGCGCCCCGCTTTCTGTCTCATACCATCTGAACCTATTTCCGATTACTGTCACTGGACCTGCTCAACATCTGCCAAGAAAACTCTTCTGCTGCTGAACCTATTGCTAAAATCATTGGACCTGCACAGGCATCTGCCAAGAAAGCTCTTGTGCTAGGCGACCTGTCTGCAGCATCACTGGACCTGGTCACGATCTGGCAAGAAAAGCCTCCTGCTAGTCGGCCTGTCTGCAGCATCACTGCATCTGCTCATCATCTGCCAAGAAAACCCTTCTGCTAGACGTCGAAGGATCTGGCTTCTTCTTGACATTTGGATCTTTGCTAAAAGTTCTTCTCCTGTGATGGGGTCTTGCTCTCCTCGATTTCAGTTTAGCGGCCTGTGCCCATCTGGAAACGTCCAGTCCAACCACCTGACGTCACTGGGTAACGTAGGCACTGACGGGAACCACGTCTCCCCAGATTAAGGGAGAGATTCTGGTGCTTTCCTCTGTGGCTCCACGTTACACTTGATGTCAAGTCTGATCTAATCCGGCGTGGGATGGGGAAACACAGGCACGCCCTCATCTGTTCACAGTTCAGTGCCCAGACAGCACTGGGTCCGGGGGAGGCTGAAAATCCGTTTGAATGTGCATTTCTCGGCTGAAGTGCCACACGAGGCAATCATGAAGCCAAGTCAGCCATTCTGGAGATCCACATGTGTGCCTGTGTGTGTGTGTGCACATGTGCATGTCTGTGTGTGTGTGTCCACATGTATGTCTGTGCACCCGGATGGCATGCCTTCTATTTCTATATAGGGTGTATGAAACCATGCTATTTGCATCTTGAGGTTGATTACTCTGAAAGTCTCACACAAAGCTGCATTCCGAGAGGGGAACGTCAAGACACCAACACTCGCTAGAAGGTGTGCAATATTCTAAGTCATCAATAATGGACATCTGGATGGTTTATTCCCGCGGGGGGGTGGTGGTGGTGGAAGGAAGTACGCGACGCCAAGGAGACTGTCACCAAACATCCTCATTTAGCTCCGGGGAAACACGACGGCACCCGTGATGGAACTACAAGAGCCGTGAGCCGTGAGCCATCGCGCAGCGAGAAAAGATAATTTGCTTCTCTAGATGTCCGTGGAAGGGGGCTTCGTGTCATTGAATAGACCTGTCAAGTAGCGCTTTGGGTGTGGGGTTCGTAAGGACGTGTCTGGGTTCCAGAAACACACATGGAACTCATCACTGGCCCGAGGGCGGTAATTGAAAGCACGTCCGTGGGCGAGGCCATCTATGATGGGGCAGAGCTGGAGGGAAAAGGGCCTAGGCCGAGTCAAACAACATCTCATCGCTAATGACTTGGGCAGAGGAGGAGGAAACAGTGAAAGAGTCTGTGTTGGCCGGAGTGGGAGAAAATGCTGGCGGATCAGATGTCCGGGAAGCCAGGAGTGGAATGCGAAGCCAGAAAGTAAACACTGCCTGAAATCAAAGAGTCTAGCTAAAGAATAACCCTCCAAGCTACACAGGACAGGATTGCATGCCAGCTTGATCTCATCATGTGGAAACACGCTGGTGGATTGCAATTAATTATGTAGATTCTCCTGAACCTCCATAAAGGGTCGGTTGTATGAGTTGGGATGTGAGTAGGGATTCTTTTCAAATTTAACAAGATCTTATTTTATTTTCGCTTTTTAGGGCTGCACCCGAGGCATCTGGAGGTTCCCAGGCTAGGGGTCGAATGAGAGCTACACCTGCTGGCCTATGCCGCAGCCACAGCAAGGTGGGATCCAGGCTGAGTCTGTGACCTACAGCACAGGTCACGGCAACAGCGGATCCCGAACCCACTGAGCGAGGCCAGGGATCGAACCTGCATCCTCATGGATGCTGGTCAGATTCTTTTCTGCTGAGCCACAACAGGAACTCCAACAATACCTAATTTTTAGGAATGGGTGCTTGTTACCCACCAGTCGGGAAGCTGTAAAACGCCGCGCTCAGGGGACTTAAAGCGATGGCGTCCCAGAGGCAAGGTGGGTGAAGGAAGGGGTGTTAAATAAGGCTGGAAATGCACCCGGGTGACAAAGATGCCAGCCAAGGCTTCCGCCTGCGGCCGTTCTCGGTCTCCCGAACTTAGAGCCTGTTTGTTTGATCCTGCGTTTCAGGGATTCTGAAGTGTAAGAAGGACAAAGCCTACGAGGGCGGTCAGCTTTGCGCCACCTGCGCCAGCCCCAAGAAGCTGCACGGACGGGAGATTCAGAAGCTGACGGATGTCGCCTGTCAGAAGCCTTCCATAGCGTCCCCTCTGAGGCAGAACAGGAGCAGAGGCCGCGAGGACGAGCCGGCGGAGGAGGAGGGCGATGTAGACGAGCACGTCCTCCTGCACACGCTCCAGGGCCCCCGCTGGAACGTCTCCCTCAATCTGAGTGACGAGCACGGGAACACAGTCCACCTGTTGTGTGACGTCAGGAAGCCCGCGCGCCTGCAGCAGCTCCACCTGAACCAAACGGACCCGCAGGAGATAGAGCTCAACGCCACCCTCGCCCTGGACTTCGAGTGTCCGATGACGCGGGGAAACTACGAGAAACTGTGGAAACTGATCGCCTATTACAGCAAGGTCCCCGTGAAGCTGCGCCAGGAAGCCGCGCCCGGCCAGGACCCCAGCCTCGGCTCCCACTACCGGCAGGACGCCGCCGCCGACACGCTCTATTACACGGGCGTCAGAGCGCACGTCCTTGCGGAACCGGGCTGGATCCTGCAGCCGGCCCTGGACCTCCAGCTCAACCGGCGGCGGAGCACGGCCGCCACGGTGCTGCTCGCCTATTCTTCCCGATACGCTGTCACCGTGCCCGCCAAGGACGCGAGGCCGACTCGGAGCCGCAGCTGGGTCATGATCGAGCCTAGCACGGCCGTGCAGAGAGCCCAGACCGTCTTGGAAGGGAGCCCCTGCCAGCTGAGCTGCAACGTCAAGGCTTCCGAGAGGCCGTCCATCCGGTGGGTGCTGCCGGACGGCTCCGTCCTGAAGGCGCCCTGGGCGGACCAGGACGGCAGGCTCTCCGTCCTCACCAGCGGCTGGCTGAAGATCCAATCCACGGAGCCCTCGGACGCGGGTCTCTACCAGTGCATCGCGCAGGTGACGGACGAAGTGGATCAAATGGGATACAGGGTCCTTGTGCAGCCCCCTGCCCCTCAAGCCCCCGACGGACACACAGTGACCGTTCAGAAGGACCCAGGCGAGCCGCTGACGCTGCCTTGCCAGGCGCAGGCCGTACCCGAAGCCCAGATCAGCTGGATCCTGCCGCACAAAAGGATCGTGAACGACATGGCTAACACGTCCCACGCATACCTGCTGGCCGACGGGACCCTGTCCATCCCCGAGGCCCAAGGCAGCGACAGCGGTTACTACAGATGCGTGGCTGTCAACCAGCACGGGGCCGATCACTTCACCGTGGCGGTCGCGGTGACCAAGAAAGGATCGGGCAAGACGTCGAAAAGGGGCCGGCGCCCCCCGGCGGGGAAGACGCCGTCCAGGGGCAGGGGCGACCTGGCGGAAGATGAGGCGGGATCTGGCTTCGCGGAGGAAGCTTACACGCCCAGGCGGGTTCTGCACCCACAGGACCAAGAGATGTACCTCCGCGCCAAGGACGACGCCGTCGTCCCCGGAGGTTCGAAAGCCAAGAAGGGGCGGAGGAAACTGAAGCCCTGGAAGAGCTCCCAGAAAGAGCCCGAGACCAGTGTCGCCGAAGGTCGCAGAGTCTTCGAGTCCAGGCGAAGGATCCACATGGCAAACAAGCAGATCAACCCGCAGCACTGGGCAGATATTTTAGCCCGAGTACGCGGGAGAAACCCACCGAAGGGCACACAAGTTCCCCAGGTCCTGAAGGCCACCACGCCGCCCGCGGGCGACCCAGAAGCGACATCCGTCTGGCCGGCTGCCCCTCCCCCTTCGGGAGCGCCCGTGTGGACCACGGCCGGTGCGGACGAGGGCTCAGGAGACGCGTCCCTATTCGGGGAGGAGGACCAGGTGGCCAGCACTGCTCTCGCAACCGGGCTGGTTCTGTCGGAACCCGGCCACCGGGGGGTCACCCTGGGCGCGCCCCAAGGGACACGCGCACACCCCGGAGAACTGACGGATGACGACTTAACGGAGAAGGGCCAGGACGCCCCTCCCACCGCAGGGGACTTGGGGTGGGCGCCGCCCACCGCATCGCTACCGCTGCCTTCTCAGTCTTCGGCCGTGCAGACCCAGGCCGCGGTCCGCGAAGGGCCCACCCACGGAAGCCGAGGCACGGAGAGCTGGTCGGCACCGGAGGCCGGATCCACGCCACAGCCGGCGTCAGATGCGTACGAGCCGCCCTCGAGCGCCAGGCCCCACGGTGCGACCGACAGCGCGCCCTACGCTCGCTCAGACCCGGAGACGCGGTCGCCACCCGACGAAAACCGGTTGAAGGATCGGACCTCCGCCCGCGTTACTCCGCGCCCCACCTTGGGGGTTGCCGACGCCAGGACCTCTGAGCCGTTTGAAGACCCCACGGTCGGAGAAACCGGTGTGCCGGCCCACGCGCTTCTACAAGGACACGGCGACAACCTGCAGCTTGTGAGCCGTGTAAGCACGCAGGGCCACCCGCTGGTGAGGCAGGGTTCAGAGGAGGAGGCGCAGACGGCGCAGGAGGAAGCGGTGCTAGACAGAGGCCCTGCAAACCGCGGAAATCCCGAGACCCAGAGGCAGGGCCCCGAAGCTTCCACGCGCCTTGACTCTGCCCTGGGGGTGACCAGCATCGTCGCCGCCTCGAAGCATCCCAAAGTAACGGCGCGACTGGCCGAGGACGCCACCACGGTCGCCAGGCCGGCGCCCACCCGGAAGAGCCTTTCGCCGGCCGCGCCGACCACTGCGCCTTCCCGAAGCAGACCCCACGGCAAGAAGCGGTTACGCACGCACCGCTTACGGCAGCGGCAGCGGCAGAGACAAAGGCCGCCCACGACCTCGGCCCCGCCGGAGACTTTTTCTAACCCGCCGACTCGGGTACCGGAAGGGACGGTTCCGGAGCAGGCGGGCAGCTTGCCGGTTCCCACGTCCTGGCCGGAGAGCGCCATCCGTACCCCTCAGCAGCCGGACGCGCGGAGGCTCGCGGAGCCCGTATCCAAGGGGCCCCCGCGCAAGAAGCACGAGAAGCGGCCGAACAGACCTCGCTACGGGACAGCGACCGCGAGCCCCACGGCGTCTGTGTCCCCAGCCAGACCTTCGCCAGAAAGCAAAGGCGTTCCTACCTCCACTTCAGAAGCCGTGCTCCCGGCGACCACCGTTTCGCTCCCAGCTGCAGACCCGCTTGGAGGAAGGACAGCGGAAGGCGATGGCACCACCAGCGCAGAAATCCACTTCTCCGCAGATAAACAGCAGGAGGCAAGTCCACTCCCGCGCAAGCCTGTACCCGCCCGCAAGGAAATGGAGAATCTTGGCGTCACCAACACTGATGACTATAAAACGGACCGTTGGGTCCCTGGCGAGTCAGCGGGTCACGCGGCGTCACCTTTTGGGGCCACGGTCTCCAGCAGGGGCGAATCTGAGGACGCATCTGAACCTTCTGGCTTCCCGGGAAGCCCGGGCTGGACGCCCCCACCAGGGGCAGCCCGGCCTGAAGGGCTCCAGCCCGACCCCCCTCCCCCGGGCTCTTCAGAAGCTCCCACGGACTCACCTTTCTTCAAAGAGGTGAAGGACCCAGGACTTCCTTCGAAGTTTCCGCCTTTGCTTGGCACGTCTACACTGCGGCAGCCGGAAGAGTGGGATCCTTCACCTACGCTCTCGGGCCTCCAAGTAGAGACGTCTTGGGGTCCGGCAGAAACCAGCATCTGGGATGAGAGCGGAGTCCCTCCAGCTACGCTCCGTCCTGAAGGTCAGCCCCAGCCGCGGGCCTCTGCACCTGTCCCCGTGCCGGAGCCAGCCTCCCCCTTCCCGCCCACCGCTCCTGCGTCTCTGGCACAAACCACCACAAGGGCCACCACGCCTCTGACATCCAGAACCTCGCCAGCCCCAAAAACGCCCGAAGAAAACCCCTTCCGGGATGGGAAGAGCCCGGAGACCACAACGCCGGCGGCCGAGAAGGAAGGAACTCAGCCTGCGGGGAAGCCAGACCTGCTGTCCACCCTCTCACCCGTCCTGGACAAATCAGACGTCACCCCGAAGCCGGGGTCTGCAAAGGCAGCCGTGGGTGGAACCACCGCAAACGTTCCCCCCCGGGGCCCGGACAGCCGCCAGGAGGCCGGCGCAGCCCAGGTTTTCCAGCCGCCGGCCAGAGGCCCCACCAGACCCGTCCCATCAAGAGACACGGAGCGGCCACCGCAGACCACGAAAAGCCCTTTTAGGTCCTTTGTGACTTTGCAGCCCTCTCGTCCCATGACCAGCAAACCAGAGATGACGGCGCCTCCGTCCAGGGTTCTGCCCACGAAGGCACGCTTCCCGGGGCCCACGCTCCCGGGGCCAACCTCCTCTGCGGTTCCGCCGCCCGGGTCCACACCGAGCGCTCCCGGCGAGCCCGCCGCCCGAGGCCCGGACCGGCCCCACGGCAGCTCCAAAGCGCTTGCAAGTAACAACCTCCCGGACCTCAGAGACCCGGCTGGCAAGCCTCCGCAGCCGAGAGTGCCTCTTTCTGCCAACGGGAGGTTGCCTTTCTTCTTCAACAGGACCCCCTCTTTCCCACAGTTGGCAGTTACCCCCAAGCCCCCGATACCCACCTCTCCTGCCCCGGTGACGAGAAAAGTCGACCGGGATCCGTCCCATCGGATTCATTCTCAGAGCATCAGCCACGTGGACTTTGGTCCCCCGGCACCTCCGTTCTTGCACGCTGCCCGGACCGCAGCCCCGCCTTCCACAAACGTCCGGAACATTCCTGCCGTCTTCTCCACCCGGAGCTCCATCCCTTTCGTGACGCCTTCAGCCCAGCCCTCCAGGAGCTTCCATCACAGCAGCTCCAAGCTCTTCTCTGCTGCAGGGCCGCCTGCATCCAAATTCTGGACCCTGGGGGAGAAGCCACAGATCATCACCAAGTCACCTCCATCTGTGTCCGTCACCGCGGAGACCGACGTTGTGTTCCCATGCGAGGCAACCGGCCAGCCCCAGCCTTTCGTGACCTGGACAAAGGTTTCCACAGGTAGGGCGTGTACCCATCTGCTTTTTTTTTTTTTTTTTTCAAAGGCACTACCTGCGGCATGTGGAAGCTCACGGGCTAGGGGGCAAATAGGAGCTGCACCTGCAGGTATATGCCACGGGCCCAGCAATGCCAGGGCCGAGCTGCGTCTGTGACCTATGCCACAGCTCGCAGCAACGCCAGATTCTTAACCCACAAAGCGAGGCCAGGGATTGAACCCGAGTCCTCATGGATACTAGTTGGGTCCTTAACGCACTAAGCCACAGCGGGAACTCCATGTCTGCTTTTTCATCAGCGCTTCTGTAGGGAGGGGTTGCTTGAGTCTGTGACCTCGGGAAGAACCAGAGACTCTGGGAAAAGGACAGGGAAAGAGGATGGGAGGGGACATGTAAGAATCAATTAACAGTTGTATTCCTTTTACAGGGAGAGGAATTAAGGAACTATAGTCGGTGTGACTATTTTTTTTCTTTTTAGGGCCGCACCTGCAGCATGTGGACGTTCCCGGGGCTAGGGGTCAAATCAGAGCCGCAGCTGCAGGTCTGCACCAGAGCCACGGCCACACCATGGAGACTGCAATTTATCTGCTTTTATTTTCTTCCATCACCTGGAATCCGTTTCACCATAAGAGGCATCCTCATTATGGCTCAGCAGGTTAAGAACCAACATAGTGTCTGTGAGGATGTGGGTTCGATCCCTGGCCTCGCTCAGTGGGTTAAGGATCTGGCGTTGCCACAAGCTGAGGCACAGGTCACAGATGTGGCTCAGATCCAGTGTTGCTGTGGCTGTGGCGTAAGCTGCAGCTGCAGCTCCAATTTGACGCCTAACCCGGGAACTTCCATGTGGTGCAGCTGGGGCTGTAAAAAGGAAAAAAAAAAAAAGCTGGCTAAATAGCCCATGGGAGGGGAAAACTAGACAAATACCTTTGCTGTGGTTCCTGCAGGAGGGAGCAGGGGAGCAGGCTTACGAGGGGCTGGTGTGACAAAGTCCAGCTGGTCCTGGGGTGCGGGGCTGTCCTGGTTGCTGGCACCTGACCCTGGAGGGTGGGGGGGATGAGGGCAGGTGCACGGTGGCCCAGACTAGGGGAGCCCCACTGAGGAGGTGGCGGGCTCTGCATGGGTTAGTCTGCATTTGAAAGGCGAGTCCTTGGCTCTCTCTAGGAACTGGCCACCCCTAGAAGGTCAGCAGGACCCCGAGAGGTCAAAGCATTGGAAACCATTGATTCATACAGACCCTGCCTGGGGCACAGCCCAGAGAGGGCGGGCTGTAAAACACGGGGCATGTAGGGACGGGGGAGGAAGAGAGGGCACGCGCCCCTGACCGTGGCAGTGGGGCTGTCAGGCGCCACCTGGCAGCGTGAGTTAGTGCTCAGCTCAGCCACCGGGCAGAGAGTGGCCTGCTCCAGCTAGCCACCAGGAGCCTGGCTGGGCAGAGGTGGAGAGGACCGCAAGCCTGGGACGTCCCTGCAGCCAAGCTGGGGACCTCGTGCAGTGAGGCGAGGGCTGAGCAAACGGCGGTGCCTTTCTAGAAACTAAACCAAGAGGCCACCTGGCGGGGCGGGTGGGGAGGGGTGGCGCTTGGGTGTCAGGACGGCTTTCAGAATCCCCCATGACACCTGTACGGGCTGCCCGTGGCTTGAAGATAGCATCTGCCTTGATTCGGGGATGAGTGTAGGAGTTAAAAACAACATTGCAGGGATTTAAAAATAATAATAATAAATTTTAAAAATATGTATTGGAAGGATTGGGGTGGGGCCTTTGCTTTTGCTGTTTGGACCTAAAGAGAGTTCGAGGAGCTCTCTGGTGGCTCAGTAGGTTAAGGAGCCAGTATGATCACTGCTGTGGCTCGGGTCACCGCTGTGGCGTGAGTTCGAGCCCTAGCTCTGGGACTTCTGCATGCCGCAGGTGCAGCCGGAAAAAAAAAAAGAGGGGAATTCAATTAATTAACTTATAATCCTCAGTGGTCCCTTTTGAAATGGTATTTTTATGTCGAACTCGATGGAGCTTTTTTATTTGATTTTATTTTTATTAGAGTATAGTTGATTTACGGTGTCATGTCAATTTCTGCTGTACAGCAAAGTGACCCACTCACTATGTATATACACGTATATATACACATTCTTTTTTCTCATAGTATCTCCCATCATGTTCTATCCCAAGATATTTATATATATAAATGAACTATACTGAAATATACATATACACATTCTCATTTTTATGTGTAAATCAACTTTACTCTAATAAATATATATATATATATAATGTATACACACACACACACACACATTCTTTTTCTCATACTATTTTCCATCATGTTCTATCCCAAGCGATTGGATTTGGTACC
The DNA here is from genome assembly GCA_004024745.2 of Catagonus wagneri. Classification (NCBI taxonomy): domain Eukaryota; kingdom Metazoa; phylum Chordata; class Mammalia; order Artiodactyla; family Tayassuidae; genus Catagonus; species Catagonus wagneri. The sequence continues at coordinate 5,648,356 of PVHT021183672.1, forward strand.
CTGTGTGGTGCACATACTCAATGGAATATTACTCAGCCATAAAAAAGAACAAAATAATGCCATCTGCAGCTAGACCTTCTCAAACTAAGGGAAGTCCATCAGAAAGAGAAAGACAAATACCACATGACATCACTTCCGTGTGGAATCTAAAATTGGACACTTGGGGAGTTCCCGTCGTGGCTTAGCCGAAACAAAGCCGACTAGGAACCATGAGGTTGCAGGTTCGATCCCTGGCCTTGCTCGGTGGGTTAAGGATCCGGCGTTGCCGTGAGCTGTGGTGTAGGTCGCAGACGCGGCTCGGATCCCGCGTTGCTGTGGCCGTGGCGAAGGCCGGCAGCTGCAGCTCCTGTTAGACCCCTAGCCCGGGAACCTCCACATGCCGCGGATGTGGCCCTAAAAAGCAAAAACAATTAAAAATAACGTAGGACATGTTTTTCTTATTTCCAGGCGCTCTCATGACCCCCAACACCAGAGTACAGCGGTTTGAAGTCCTGAAGAACGGCACCTTTGTCATCCGAAACGTGCAGGTGCAGGACGGGGGCCAGTACATGTGCACAGCCAAAAACCTGCACGGAGCGGACAGGTCGGTGGTCCTGCTGACCATCACGGTGCAGCAGCCTCAGATCCCGGCGTCCCAGTACAAGGATGTCACCGTCTACCTGGGCGACACCATCGCCATGGAGTGCCTGGCCAAGGGGACCCCCGCGCCCCAGATCTCCTGGATTTTCCCCGACCGGAGCGTGTGGCAGACCGTCTCCCCCGTGGAAGGCAGGATCACGCTGCACGAAAACCGGACACTGTCCATCAAGGAGGCGTCCTTCTCGGACAGAGGCGTGTACCAGTGCGTGGCCAGCAACGCGGCGGGCGCCGACAGCCTGGCCATCCGCCTGCACGTGGCGGCCCTGCCCCCGGTCATCCAGCAGGAGAAGCTGGAGAACGTCTCGCTGCCCGCGGGGCTCAGCATCCACGTGCACTGCACCGCCAAGGCCGCGCCGCTGCCCAGCGTGCGCTGGGTGCTGGCCGACGGAACGCAGATCCGCCCCTCGCAGTTCCTGCGCGGCAACGTCTTCGTCTTCCCCAACGGCACGCTCTACATCCGCAACCTGGCGCCCAAGGACAGCGGGCGCTACGAGTGCGTGGCCGCCAACCTGGTGGGCTCGGCGCGGCGGGCCGTGCAGCTCTCGGTGCAGCGTGCGGCCGCCAACGCGCGCATCACCGGCACGTCGCCGCAGAGGACCGACGTCCGCTACGGGGGGACCCTCCAGCTGGACTGCAGCGCCTCCGGGGACCCCTGGCCGCGCATCCTCTGGAGACTCCCTTCCAAAAGGGTGATCGACGCGCTTTTCAGGTACGTGGCACTCCGGCCTCGCCATCGGTCCGGGCTCCTGGGCCCGCTTCCCGTTTGGATGCTGGCGAGGATCTGCAGGATCCGGCTGGGCAGGAAAAGGAATGACTGTGAATAGGCACAGACGTTGCTTCCCGCATGCGCGGCAGGTGGGGTCAGGGGCATTTCTCTTTTCCTTTTCTTCCTTTCCTTCCTTTCCTTCCTTCCTTCTCTCCCTCCCTTCTTTCCTCTTTTCAAGGCCGCACATGTGGCCTATGGAAGTTCTCAGGCTAGGGGTCAGGAATCCGAGCTGCAGCTACAGGTCTACACCACACGCACAGCAATGCCGGATCTGAGCCACGTCTGTGACCTGCCCCCTAAAGAGAGATAAACCAATAGCTTTTCTTTGAATGATCATATTTTTAACTGTATTTGGAGGAGGGGTGGGGTGGGTGCTGTGCCCTGGCAGGCAAAAATTCCCAGGCCAGGGATCAAACCCGTGCCACAGCAGCAACCCAAGCCACAGCAGTGACAACACCAGATCCTTAACCTGCTGAGCCACCAGGAAACTCCTTTTAACTGTATTTTAAATAATCACATAGAACAATTTAATTCACCTTCTCTTTCTGTTCAGTCTCCAAAACACACCCAGAAGCCTCTGATCTTATATGAAAATGGTGTCAGCAATGGACAGAATGTAGATAAAACAGAAAATTTGGGGGTTCCCGTTGTGGCTCAGTGGTAACGAACCTGACTGGTGTCCTTGAGGAGGCAGGTTTGATCCCCGGCCTCGCACAGCGGGTTAAGGATCCGGCGTTGCCATGAGCTGTGGTGTAGGTCATAGATGCGGCTCGAATCTGGTGTGGCTGTGGCTGTGGTGTAGGCCGGCGGCTACAGTTCCAATTCAACCCCTAGCCTGGGAACCTCCATATACCGCGGGTGCGGCCAAAAAAGAAAAAATAAAGGCAAAATAAGTAAACACAGGATGGCAGCAGGAAGGTGGAATATTTGGAATGCTAAAGGTTCATCTTGGCTATGATCGGGGGCCCCTGCTTCCTTGTCTTCGATCCCAGAGGCATGAATCTCCGGCGGGGGGGTCCCGGACCGAGGGTGATTTTTGTCCCCTGGGGACACTGAGCAGTTTCTGGAGACAGTCTTGGTTGCTGTGACTCAGGGAAACGGGGAGGGGGTGCTCCTGGCCTTTGTGGGCGGAGACCTGGGATGCTGCTGGACGCCCCCACAGCACGCAAGACGCCCCATGCCCCCCCGCCCCGGTCAGGGTCCTCCAGACACAGCGGCGGAAATACGATGCTGAGAAGCGCTGTCTTAGCATGAAGACTTTCTGCCAGGAATCTGTCTATCATTGTCTATCACCTATTTTTATGTATTATCACCTATCTGATACCTATCATTTACCTATCTAGGATTTTTCCAAGAATCAGTTATCTCTTCTATGTATCTATTTCTGCTTTGTGTGTGTGTGTGTGTGTGTGTGTGTGTGTGTCCTTTTAGGGCCACACCACGGCATATGGAGGCTCCCAGGCTAGGGGTCCAATAGGAGCTGCACCTGCCAGTCTACACCACAGCCACAGCAGCGCCAGAACCGAGTCACGTCTGTGACCTACACCAGCAATGCCAGATCCTTAACCCACTGAGTGAGGCCAGGGATCGAACCTGCGTCTGCTTGGATGCTAGTCAGATTCGTTTCCACTGAGCCACAACGGGAACGCCTATTCTCTGTATCTATAGAGCATCTATCGTTTTTCCATTTATCATTTATCTGTCATCTGTTCTATGTATCTATATATCATCTATCTGTCTGTCTGTCTGTCTGTCTCAGCCAGACAGCCCTCTCGCGCAGGGAGCGCTCATCAATGTCTGCAGATATTTTTGGTCTTCACGACTAAGTGAGGAAAGAATGCTACTTCTAACCAGCGATGCTACTGAGCCCCCCGGCGCACAGGATAGCCAAGCATAGACGCATCCATTCCCTAATAACAGTAACGCCGAGGCCAGAAAAACCCAGGACCAAAGCCAGGGTCTCTTGCACAAGTGTTTCCAGAGGCAGAGGAAAGACGCAGCCACTGGCACCACCCCGGCTCCCGGGGCACCTTCAGCCTCTATCCCCCTGGGAGCTCAGGTGGGAACACAGCTCAGCGTGAGTTCCAGCCCTGGAGATTCTCCAAATCAGTGTCCTGGGTTCCGCCCGGCTGCAGCCCGGCTGCCCGGGCTCTTCCCCGCCCGCGTTTTAACGTTAGACGGCTTGGGTGGTGCCTCGATCTTGCACAATCCACCCAGAATACCACGTACCCAGTTTTTCCCCCCGGAGCGCCTTCCAGCTGGGCAGATTCCTGCCGTGGGGAGAAGGGTTTTCCGTTGACATTGGCAGGGCTGAGGCTGTGCTGAATGAACCCTGAAGTCCAAGAATGCGGTTCCAGTAGGAACTGGGGCCGTGCTAGGAGCATGTCACTCTAAATCAGCAACCGTGGTTTCCCGGGACCCAAGGTTCCTAGATCCTGACTAATTGCATTCTTCGTAAAGTGTCATTAAACCAGCCATGTGAGTTCTATGAGAGTAGGCTCTCTGCCCTGCCTGTGTATCGGGACTGTTGAAAAGTAGCGTTACTGAACCTCCACGTC
>PVHT021183672.1:5688964-5700010 GCA_004024745.2 Catagonus wagneri
TTACTCAGCCATTAAAAGGAACGAATTACCAACATTTATAGCAACATGGATGGACCTAGAAATCATCATGTGAAGTGAAACCAGTCAGACAATGAGACACCAACACGAAATGTTACCACTTACAAGTGGAATCTAAAAAAAGGACACAGTGAACCTCTTTGCAGAACAGATACTGACTCACAGACTTTGGAAAACCTGTGGTTTCCAAATGAGACAAGTTGGGGGGTGGGGGGATGCATGAGGGTTTGGGATGGAAATGCTATAAAAACTTGTGATGATTGTTGTACACCTATAGTTGTAATAAAATTCATTAAGTGATGGGGGAAAAAAGGAATTATTGAAACACACACACGCACACACACACAAACGGACTCCCAGTCACAACTGAAAGGCTGTGTGAAGAATTTTGTAACCGACTTGCCAGAAATACCACGGATCGTGGCAGATTTACAGGAGGGGGGCCTAGGATTGGAGAGGAGGCCTGACAAGGTGGCTCCCGTATCCAGGAAGTTGATAGGCTGTCGTCCTACATTTAGAGTCACCCGGGGCTCCTGGGTGTGATCAGGACAGGAGCCAACATGGAAAGCCCCGGGTCCCGTCAGTCTTGATCCTGGGCCCGAGGGGTCAACCCCGGGGACCTTCGTCTTTGGGGGCAGTCCCTCCTGCAGTGACCTCCCCGACATATGGGACACGGCCTAGGTGCTGTGGTCTGAGCCTCGGGGCATTTCCATTTGAAGCATCCCTCTTCTCCACGGAGGAAACGGGCTCCGGGCTTAGGTCTCTGCCCTAGTCCTTTCGCCTGGGAGGCGCCCAGGCTGACTCCCTGTAGTGACCATACCTGGAGCCTCAGCCTTGGCTCTGTCCCTCCTCTTGTTCTCCTTTCATTCTCCCTGCTCCCGATTAGAACACACTTGAGTTGCGACTCTCAGGAGATGCTCCAGGTCCTGACCAGGGCCAAAAGCCAGTTTGGGGCGCTTCCTCTGTATATCTGATTATGAATTTGTCTTGAAGAATTATTTGGCCCTCCGCTGACTCTGGGTCCAGCGGCGTATGCTTCCTCAATGGCTCTCTGAGTCTAAGAAAGCCGATGGACTCTCCCGTTCCCCTTGACAAATCTCCAAGAGTTCGGAGTACTTAACGGGCTTTACTTGTGAGGCCTTTAGTCCCTCAACTATACAAGTAATAAAATGGCTTCTGTGCCAGTTGTCTTTATCCCACTCACCAACAGACCAATTAGGATCGGTCATAGGAAACTGCCTGACTCTGCGTGGGGAACGTTGTTTCTTCCTCTTCTGAGCAGCCTCTGGCATTTATAGCGTCCCTCTCCTCTCCCCAGCTTTGAGCATCTTCTAAGATTTTATTCTTCCTTTCTTGGTATATTTGGGGGGGGGAGGGATCTGTTACGCCGCTCGCCTGGTTGGTGGGTCTAGGGTGCCCTCTGATGCCCAGGCTTTATCGAAAGACGGCCGTTCACATAAGGTGCGGCGTTTTCCTGGGGTCATAATGACTCTGTCATCTCCAGAAAAAAACTTTTTTTTTTGTCTTTTTGCTTTATCTAGAGCTGCACCCGCAGCATATGGAGGTTCCCAGGCTAGGAGTCTAACAGGAGCTGTAGCCACCAGCCTTTGCCACAGCCACAGCAACGTGGGATCCAAGCCACGTCTGCGACCTACACCACAGCTCACGGCAACGCCGGATCCTTAACCCACTGAGCAAGGCCAGGGATCGAACCCGCAACCTCATGATTCTTAGTCGGATTCGTTAACCACTGAGCCACAAAGGGAACTCCAAGAAAAACCCTTTTTGAAATCCTTGACCCCCGAAGTCTAGGACTGTGGGTTTGGACTTGGACAAGCCCATGTTATCTCTTCGTGGATCTCGCCTATGGCCTGACACAATGAGACCTTCTGTGACTTTGCGTGCGGTGTCCCCAATAACGCCGCCCCCGCCACTCCTGGAAGCCAGACAGCTCCCACTCAGCCCGCTCCGTGGACGGGGAGAGCACCCGCTTTGTTTCAAGCATCTCCAGTCGATCTAGGTCCCGGGTCTCGGGAAGACATTCTCAGACAAGTTCTAATGTTTGGGAAAAGGACAGGTGGCCTCGAACGCAATCCTCTCTATACCCTGAACTGATGTAGCAGGAGACAGGGATGACCAGCTGGTGACAAAACAAGTGTACCAACAGAGCGGATTCCAGCTGGGGTGGCACCCAACCTTCGGGAAATCTCCCTTGACTCCGATCCTGGGCCTCCGTGAACTGACACAATGGGCAGTCCCCACGGCCGGTTTAGAATCTGGGACAGGAGTTCCCGGAGGCCTGGGGGGCAAGGTCAAATTAGATATCTCCTCCAAGAATTTCTGGCTCAGACGGTGGGGGGCCTAGGGGTCTCCAGCTCATGGGCTTCCGGGTTAGGTCCTGCCCCCCCGTGGCCACCCTGCATCGGTGTCAACGGCAAAACAAGGGAGGGTGCCCCCTTCTCAGAAGGTGGCCATTCAGACGTCCACCTGACCGCTCCCGTCTCGAGAGTTCAGGTGCCTCTTAGCAATTGGCTCGTTCGCAGAAGCCCCGAACTTGGATCGGACTTGCAGGGAGGGGACAGAACCCTCAGAGTCCGATGCAGCCAGAACCACAGGTAAGGACCCACTCGGGCTCCGTAGCCACAAACTTGAACCTGAAGCCCACGCCAATCAGGCCGCAATTCACTGTCACACACACTCAGAGACTACCACAATGCCTTCACCCCCGGGGGGTCCCTAACTAGGAGCTCCACCAGGCACAAAGGAGGTTCCTTCCCTTCTGACGTGGAGCCTGAGGACCACGGCTCCGATCAGGCACAGCTTCCGACCGGGAGAGTCTCCCTAAGGGGGCGATGGGTCCCCACTTCTGCCCAATGGGGCACGACCTGACTGGGGCTGGTCCCCGGGGCCGTACCTCGTCCGGAAGCCTTCGTGGTTGAGTTGGTCGGCCTCTCCGCAGGGTCCGGTCGGGGTTCGGTCGCTTGGGAGTCGGGAACGCCGCTCAGGAAGGAGGACCCAGAACGCCGTCGGGGGGCGGGGGGCGCCGCCTCCTTCCGTCCGCGGCTCCCAGGCCCGCGCCCCGGCCCCCAGTGCAGGCTCACCGCCGCTCGGCTGGCTCAAGGGGCCCGAACGGTTGGAATCTCGCTGGGGCCTCCAGAAATGTTACAGCAGCGGCCCAGCAGCCCCGTGGCTGCAATGTATCAGCTCCGACAATAGCCCGGTGGCTACAATGTATCAGCTCCAACAACAGCCCGGTGGCTACAATGTACCAGCTCCAGCAACCCCGCGGCTGCAGTGTACCAGCTCCAACAACAGTCCCACGGCTGCAATGTATCAGCTGCAACAACCCCGCGGCTGCAGTGTACCAGCTCCAACAACAGCCCCGTGGCCGTGGCCGCCGCGTAGCAGCTCGTCTGCCCGGCCTGAAACCGAGCGAGCACGCGGAGAGGTGGCGAACTCCAGTTTAGGACGCCCGGCGGGCCCGAGGAGATCTCTCTCCGGAGTCTGAGCCCAGAAGGAGGCTTTCACGAGGCTTTTTTGGGCTAGCTCTTCCGGGCCTGCTTGGCGGACCAGAGTGAGGACAGGCGGAAGCAGGTTTACGGACGCAGGTGCGTGGGGGGAGGGGGCGTCGGCGGAACTGGCTTCCTCATAGGGGCCTGGGTGTCTCCTTTCTAGCGTTTTTCGGGACATTTTCTTCTGCAGCGTCAGTGTTCCCTCATGGTCCAGATCTGACTTTTTTTTCTTAGCCCCGTCACTTATCAAACAGGCTTCTTGACCTCGGCATGTTGCCGGAACTCAGCCTCTGTCCACCGGTGCCAAAGACAAAGCATGGAGACAGGGTTTCCGGTGAAGGAGAAAAAAAAATGGCTTTTATGGCTTTGCCAGGCACAGGAGGCCACAGCAGGCTCAAGCCTTAACCACCGTGCCCCCCTCTGGGGAAGAATTGCAGGGGGTTTTAGGGTCTAAAAGGAGAAAAGCGGGGTTTCAGATAAGTATCAGGGCGGGGGAGACATGCATCTTCTTTCTCTGCGGGAATCTTATCGTGGCGTCAGGAGAGCTCAGCCAGGTCCTGGTGCTGCTCTTCTGGGTTACTGCCTAGAATAACAGTACTGGAGATAAGGGCGTATTGATTGGCGATTAGAACAAACCAGGAAAGTTCCCAACAACATCAGGTGCTGATCGTCTTTAACCCACGGGCAACTGAGCTCAGGGTGCCTGCTCGTTAGCTCACAGGTGATTGTGTTTAGGGCGCATTTCAACAAGGAGGCAGCCCAAGCTCGCATTCTTCTTCAGAGCTGGAGTTTAGTGGCCCCAGGACCGGTTATGCCTTGAGGCCCCCTAACTTTGGCCTTCTTTCAGGAACGCAGAAGCCTCACCAAGTAGTTATTATCTTCCTGCAGGTTGAGTTCAGCAGAAAAGCTCAAAGCTGTTGTTCCCTTGAGGGGGAGCCATGGCCTGAGCCCCGAAGGGCAGGTGCCCACAGGTGCTGAGAAGGCAGAGGCCAGGGAGGGGCCGTCAGGAGACAACAGCGTGGCCTGGGGGCGGGGCCTGGGTCCCCCTCAAGGGCCACACAGGACAATGTCTCTGAGCTGTTCTGCTGAACTCAACCCCCAACAAACAGCAGATGCTAATTACTTACTTAGTCAAGATGCTAACTACTTAATCAAGATGCTAACTAGTTAATCAAGCCCTCTTTTTTTTTTTGTCTTTTTGCCTTTTATATAGAGCCACACCTGCACCATATGGAGGTTCCCAGGCTAGGGGTCTAACAGGAGCTGTAGCCGCCGGCCTTCGCCACAGCCACAGCCACGCGGGATCCGAGCCGCATCTGCGACCTACACCACAGCTCACAGCAATGCCGGATCCTTAACCCACTGAGTGAGGCCAGGGATTGAACCCGCAAACTCATGGTTCCTAGTCGGATTCGTTAACCACTGAGCCACGAAGGGAACTCCCAAGCCCTCTTTATTCTAGAGAGTTTTCAGTTGGTAACCTCTAAAACCACAGCAGCACAGCAGGAGACACCGCCTCCTACCCCCCCAGCCCAGATTAAGGGAAAGCAGCGTCCCAACCCCACCCCCTTCACACACCCTGATCCTTATCAGCAACCTGCCTTTGAACCATTGCTGTTACACCCTTCACCAAGGCCTCCTGGGCAGGACACACAGTTGTCCCTTTGTTTGCCTTTTTAGAGCCATGGAGATTCCCAGGCTAGGGGTCCAATCAGAGCTGTAGCTGCTGGCCAATACCACAGCCACAGCAATGCCAGATCCGAGCCACATCTGTGGCCTATACCCCAACTCACGGCAGCACCGGATCCTGAGCGAGGCCAGGGATCGAACCTGCAACGTCATGGTTCCCAGTCGGATTCGTTTCTGCTGTGCCATGATGGGAACTCCCTGGACACAGAGTTTTTGAAGCCTGCTGTTTCTCGCCTTTGCCTGGCAAAGCAATAAAGCTATTCTTTTCTCCTTCACCCCAAACTCTGTCTCCAAGATTCCATTCGGCATTAGTGCACAGAGGCCAGGTTTTCACAACAGTACTCAAACTCCAGAAGGTTAACAGCCAACGACAGCTCCACAGATCACCAAGTGCCACCAGGGACGGAACTATGTTTGAGCTGCAAACTGCAGATAATGATAGGTAGGGAGAAAATAAATACATGATGGATAAATTGATCGATAATAGGTAGATGATAGACAGGTGATAGATAATAAGAGATAATGATAGATAAAAAATAGATGATAGATACTTAGATGTGTGATAGATTCATGATAGACAATAAGAAGATATATAATAGGTGATTGATAGATAGGAAGATAGTTAATTGATAGATGTGTGATAGACACAGATGAGTGTATGATAGATAATTGATAGATGATAGATAGATGATAGATAGATAGATAGATAGATAGATAGATAGATAATAGAAAGTCTCTTTTGCTAGGACAGCCCTGCTGCCATGGGAGCTGGAGGACTCTGATGGGGCAATGTCCTGTGCACTGTGTGGGCTTGAGCAGCGTCCACGGTCTCCACCCCCTACAAGCCGGGAGACTCCCGATATGACAACCAAAGCCGTCCCCAGACACTGCCCGACGTCCCCGGGGAGGTGGAGGTTGCAGCAAAATGGCTGCACTTGGGCCCCCGCTCTAACCTCACGGAACCTGCCAGCCGGAGGCAGCATCGACGTGACCCCACCTGCTCTGTGTCTCAGAATCGCAACCCTAACCATCTCAGCCCTGTGGGTCCGAGGGACCTTGTAAATTAGGTCCTGGCGAGTCTGGGATAGGTTTCCAGTCTTTTTAGACAATATGGGTGGGGGGTTCTCACCCTGCCTGAGACTTTTCTGGGTCCTTTATTTTTTGCTTTTCTTTTTTTTGTCTTTTTTTTTTTAGGGCCACACCCGCGGCATGTGCAGGTTCCCAGGCTAGGGGTCTAATCGGAGCTGTAGCCACTGGCCTACACCACAGCCACAGCAACGCAGGATCCGAGCTGCGTCTGCGACCTACACCACAGCTCACGGCAATGCCAGATCCTTAACCCACTGAGCAAGGCCAGGGATCGAACCCACAACCTCATGGTTCTTAGTCGGATTCGTTAACCACTGCACCATGACGGGAACTCCTGAGTCCCTAATTTTGATCTCGTGGGGCAACAAACCCATCTAAGCCGAGCTTGCTTCTTCACGTGTGTCTTGATTAAGAGTAGTTCCCTCCCCAGGCGTGACAAAGCCCACAAGTGTGACACAGCCGTGCAGCCCCATCAGAGTGCCTTCAGATTTGCAGACTAATCATATAGATTGTCTCTTGGCACACCCAGAGGAAGCGGCTTTTAGGGGACCCAAATCCCCCCCCCCAGTGCACGTTGCCCTCGACCCTGACGCTGAACCAAATTCAGCTGCGTCTTGGGTGACCATCCAAGCACAAGCTACAGTCTGAATGCAAGCAGGGGACATAGGAAATGCGCACGCTTCCTCTGGGGGAAATGCCGCCAGGGGACCCTGAACATAAACACTTTCTCCAAGGAGGCACCCTTTCTGGTGTTACCTACCTAGCATGCATGCGGTTTAGCCGCTGTCGAGGAAAGAGCACTCCTGGTTAAAGAGATAATGTCAGACAGGGGAGAGTGCGCATGTTTGTGGGTTCTTGGCGCATTTCGCAGAAGTGCCTTCCTTCAGGTTATACTTAGTCTGCGACATGTAATTAAAGTATTTTCTTGCCCGCATACTTTCCACCTTAAAAGCTTCCTCAAGGAGTCTAATGAACGCCCAGCATCGGGGAGAGGCCGTGGACCGTCGTGCCTGCTGTCGCCAGATTAATCTCACGAAATTGTCCCTCTGATCACCTTCATGCAAGAAGAAGCCCTTAATCATCATCCGCCGTCAGCAGGATGAAGAGAAAACCGGTAACCGGACATTCCAAACCCACCACCGTCGGATCTAAATCACCTTCTTTGAATTATCCTGTTTCCTCCTAAGCCAAGGTGACCACAACAAAGACTGCCCCCCAGCGGCCACGGACGGCGCCCAGACCTGCCTTGGAACCTCCCAGGAGCCAGACGGCTGACCCAACCTCTCCCTCCTCGAGGTGAGGCTGAGCCAACGGGTTTCAGTTTCTTCTTCCAGGACTTTTCCTTTCTGCCTACATTTCGGTGAGTGGACTTGACCTCCCAGGACCGGCTCACTGCAGCTGGGCAGAACGCAACATCAGGGCTGTTCGTATTGGCTCCTAGACGAGAGGCTTTATTTAGAACAATGTCAGAACGAGGCTGTTTCAGCCGCAAGGCCAGCTCTCCACGGATGGCCCTGTATTCGCGTGACCGTGCCGGGGAAGACGTGTGCGGTGGGAAGAATCAGGCAGCCCCGCTGCGGTGCAGAGGAGAAGCCCGCGGATGTGGATGCGGGCTGGGACCTCCCTGGTGGAGGAGAGGCAGAGGTACGTTTGCTTGTTGCAGAAACTGCAGAAACCGTGGCGGTGGAAGGAGCCAAACGGCACCCGGAGATGCGGAATAGCACGGTTTATGCAGACCGGTGCGGGCTCAGAGGCGTTCCCTCCAAAGTCGGAGCATCAGGTCTTTGTTCTCAGCAGCTTTTATACACCACAGGGTCTTGTAAGCATCCCAGACCTCCCCCTTCCCCGGACAGTGCTTCTTCCTAAGAAGCAGAGCAGGCAAGGTTACAGAAGCGAAACTGATAAGCAGTGCTGGGAACACAATTAGCAGGGCTGCCCGCTTGGACTTGGGGCTGGTAGTTGCTACATAATAACAAGACGCGTGGCATAGTGATGAGCAAAGCTGAAAAGGCAGGGAGCTGCCCTTTCAGCCGGGGGGTTTGTGTCCCACGGTTAAAACTCTTACTTCATGCTGACCGTGCCATGCCCAGGTGTCAGCCCAGCCACGTGTTAGAATGTGAATGACATTCACCGTTCCAGGGTCGTCGCTGGAAAACCTGGTGGCGGGGAGCGGGGCGTGACATCGCATGAGTGATACAAAAAGCAACCACCAAACCAGACGCCTAGAACATCCTCGTCACTCCTGTGTCCTATTTTAGATTCCACATAGAAGTGCTGTCCTGTGGTGTGTGTCTTTCTCTGAGTTCACTTAGTATTAGACTCTCTCGGTCCACGCATGTGGCTGCAAATGGCATTATACCCTTCTCCTTTTGGCTCATCTTCCATTGTGTATACAGGGCACACCTTTGTCCATTCGCCTGTGAGGGATGGACACTTGGGTAGCACATACTCATTTTAAAAAGACGTTGCGGAGTTCCCGTCCTGGCACAACTAGGAATCGTGAGGTTGTGTGTTCGATCCCTGGCCTCGCTCAGTGGGTTAAGGATCCAGTGTTGCCGTGAGCTGCGGTGTAGGTCGCAGACGTGGCTTGGATCCCACGTTGCTGTGGCTGTGGCGCAGGCCGGCGGCTGTAGCTCCGATTGGATCCCCAGCCTGGGAACCTCCATATGCCGCGGGTGCGGCCCAAATAAGCGAAAAAATAAAAAATAAATAAAAGGACGTTGCAAGGTGATATTCTGCCGAGAGCTGCACAGTCTGGGTCACGTCCCTAAACGTAGGGGGCGAGCAGGGTGGACAGAAAATTCAGTAGAGCCGGACGGCCCAGAAGGATGGCAGAACCACTTTCTTGCTTTTATGGAGGACGGGCGGGCTAGCGTCATCTAGAGATGATGCATTCGCAGGGTACGAAGTGAGACTCGTGAGCTTTGTCCAAAGGTTCCATCAGAGAAAGCAGGGGCAGTGACCTGAATTGTCACGGATAAGGACTCGGCCCAGTCTTTTCCGTGACTCACCATGTCTCTGGTGAAAGCCGTCAGTCACGCTACGTACACGTGCACATCTTTAGCAGAGGAATTTGAGAAAAGGAGCCTAGAAACTTCTCTTGGCCTCCTTAGCCGCACATGTCGCTGTGCCAGCACCCTGATGTCTTCAGCTCGCAGCAAGGCAGTCCCCACACGCCAAGAAAATGCTTGTGCTCCCTCCTGGCCCGGGGCTCTGGACACCTAGAAACAGCTGGCAGATGAGCAATAAAAAACCTTGTTAGACCCAGTTTCCTGGTACAAGTTCAGTGACTTGTTTTTCCCAAACCCCATTCACCCAAGGACCTCGGACATGCCACGACGTCCCCAGATGCAATCAAGACTCACCCCCAAATCTAGTCCGACACCCCCTCGGTGGGCGCCGGGAAGGAGGGTCTCCATTTCCTGTTTCGTTTTTGTCTTTTTAGGGCCACCCCTGCGGCGTATGGACGTTCCCAGGCTAGGGGTTGAACCAGTGCTGCAGGTGCCCGCCTGTGCCACAGCCACAGCAGCACAGGACCCTTAACCCACTGAGCGAGGCCTGGAATGGAACCCACGTCCTCAGGGATACCGGTCGGGTTCGCCACTGCTGGGCCACAACGGGAACTCCTCCCTGCAAAATTTTGTTGGTGAAAACTAACTAATGTTCCGGGTACAGAGACACAGAACGCCGTCACGGCAGCGGTGATCTCAGCTGAGCTTATTTTATGTGCAAGAACTTGCAGTTTTTCAGAAAAGGCTCCAGGCAGAAAAGAAACTTGTTGGTGATAGATCCTTATTAACAGTATTTTGAGTATTTGCCTCTATCTGCGTTTCCTGAGAGTACTGGTTTGGAAAAAAATATGTCTACTTCAAATAGCCCAAACCTCAGAATGAGAATTTATTCGGAAACAGGGTCATTGCAGGTGTGATGAAGTAAAGCATCTGAGAGGAGGTCCTCCTGGATGAGGGGGCCCTCCATCCAAGGACAGTGTCCTCCTAAGAGAAGAGGAGACTCAGACACAGAGGAGAAGCCACGGGAAGGGTCTGAGAGGAGGTCCTCCTGGATGAGGGGGCCCTCCATCCAAGGACAGTGTCCTCCTAAGAGACGGAAGAGGAGACCCAGACACAGAGGAGAAGCCACGTGCAGACGGAGGCAGAGACGGGAGGGAGGCGGCCACCAGCCCAGGGCCGCCCGGAGCCCCCAGAAGCTGGAAGAGGCAGGAAGGACCCTCCCCTGGAGCCTCTGCAGGGAGCGCGGCCCTGGGACCCCTTGACCTCAGACGTCGGGTCCCCAGGGTGGGGGAGGGTGGAGGGCTGTGGGTTTTAGCCCCCACATTGTGGTCATTAGGAAACACATGCACACACTGACACAGGCCGTGCATCAAGTCGATGCCAGTCAACCCATCTTTAGGCTCCGAGCCCTTGGGCCAAAGCCCACTCTGCCAGTCCAGGGCCAAGATGCCTCGGCGGCTTCACGCATGTTCAGAATTCAGAAAGTGAGGAGTGGCGGGGTGGGGGTGGGGGCGCCCACGTGGTCCTGTAATTGGAGCGCCTTCCCCTCCCCTCTGTTGTCAACTCAGTGCCCCTGAGCCTGGGAGTGGGTGACACGGGGCTGGGGGAGGGGAGCCGTTGTGGCTGGTCCGGGGTCCTGGGGTTTGAGGTGGCACAGATGTCAGAGAGCAGGGCTTGCCCCCGGCTCCCAGTAAGAGGCGGGGACCCGGCCGCGCGGGTGCGGAGGG
>PVHT021183672.1:5703109-5724277 GCA_004024745.2 Catagonus wagneri
CCCCATCCCCAAATGAGTATGGGCAACTCCCAGTGGCCAATGGGACCCTCTTTGGTCGAGGGGACATGGGTGCGGGGGGTCTTTAAGGAGGTCAATAAGGATCAATGGTGTCCCAAGAGTGTGGTCTTCACGTGACAGGCCCTGGGTCCCTATCAGACGAAACGCAGGCGCCTCTTTCTCTCTGTGTCTCCCCATCTCTCCGTCTTCCCCCAGAGGGACAACCGTATCATGACGCAGGGCAAAGACCCCGCAGGTGAGCTTGGGAGGGACCTCTCAGCAGAAGCCAGCCCCGGGTGACGCCCCGATGTCATAGTGCCCGCCTGCGACACCGAGAGACGGCAGGTGCCTGCAGGCGAAGCCGCTCCCTCTGCGGTGGGGTGGGGGGGCTCGAACACGGCAGCCCCCGAGCCGCCCACGAGTCTGCGACCCTCGGATGCCCGCCCTCTCTGCTCCGTTGTCACCGTCCTTGGTTGTCATCACCCTCGTCCAGACCTCCGCCGACCCCCAGCCTGGTGCGTCCGCAGTCAGTACAGCGCCCTTCCGAGTTTCTGAGCAAAGGCCGCCCAGGCCGTGGAGCGAAAAGCTTTAGATTTCGTTTTTGTTTTGTTTTTTTAATGTGCAATTACATGGCAGATTGCACTGGACTCCCGTCCCTCGCTCAGACACGGAGGACAGTCTTGAGTCCTTTAATCAGTTCCATTTCCTCTAAAGCTTGTTTTTCTCTTTAGACACATTCTGGCAGCCTTTTACCAAGACTCTCGTCATTTTCCGTTTCTCCCTGGAAGCCCCCCAACCTCTCCGGGTCTCCCCTGGCTCGGACCCACCTCTCGGCTGTGCGTCCGCAAGCCAGCCCTTCTTGGAACAGAGATCTGAGGATGTCAGGCATGTTCTCAAATCTTAGAGAGCCCCCAAAACGTGGCCGGGGCTGGGGGGGCGGTGGACGTGGCTCCGTGTTGATGCAGGAGGAGGTTTAGGTGCTGGTAACAGGAATATGCTGGTTTGGAGAAGGTTTAAGCTCGGCAGAGGATCCATGAGGAAGTGGGTTCGATCCCTGGCCTCGCTCACTGGGTTGAGGATCCAGCATTGCCGTGAGCTGGGGTGTAGGTCGCAGATGCAGCTCGGATCCCGCGTTGCTGTGGCTGTGGTCTAGGCCGGCAGGTGCAGCTCTGATTCGACCCCTAGCCTGGGAACCTCCGTATGCCATGAGTGCGGCCCTAAAAGACAAAAAGAAAAATTCAAGCAACTTTAATATCGTTCCAGGTCAAGAAACATTATCCCACTTGGCAAAGATGGTAAAATACAAGGAAAGTTATTTCAAGCTGAGGGTGAAATAGGAACATTTTCCGAGACCGTAGAACAAAGGGTTAAGTACCGATTTACACGCGGTGTGGGGTCTGTGGCTTCAGAGCACACACGGCTCAACATCAACCAAATGACTCAGCTCTGCTTCAGTGTGAGGGGGTTTCAACTAGGTCTGCGGGCTGGAAAGGAGGAAAGAAAGAAGGTGCCTGGGACGCAGTGAGGGGAGATGGGGCAGAATTGCAAATGAATGGCTGACCCTGAATTCAGAGCTGGATGTGACAAGGTGTCATAAAAGGAAATTGGGGGATGGAATTTGGAGTTCCCATCGTGGCTCAGTGGTTAACAAACCTGCCTAGTATCCAGGAGGTTGCAGGTTCCATCCCTGGCCTCGTTCAGCGGGTTAAGGATCCAGCGTTGCCGTGAGCTGGGGTGTAGGTCACAGATGCAGCTCGGATCCCACGTTGCTGGAGTCCCCTGAGAAGCTGCCTCTGAGATGAAGTAAAGCTCCCAGGATGCAGAGTGGGGATGGGACCGGCTTGACTGAAAGGCAGAGTTGCCTCGGACAGGAAGGCGTTGATTAAAAGCGAGATTCTTCTTAGCCGAGTGACGAGGGCTCAGGCCTTATAGCTGGTCTAGAATGGATTTTACCTCCTTTCTTTTCCTTCCAACAACGCGGGCGTCTCACGAGTTCTTGCAAAGGCCGCGGCCATCTCCTTCGGACTTCTCTGGTTAGCAGACGGAAGACGGTCGGCTTTCCAAGTCACCACGCTGACACTTTCTAGGAATGGCAAATGGATTGTATAGATGACAGGTGGATAGATTGGTGATAGAAGAAAGGATGGACGGATGGATGGATGTGAGTAGATGGATGGAAGGATGGACGGATGGATGGATGTGAGTAGATGGATGGAAGGATGGGTGGATGGGTGGATGGATGGATGATGGATGGATGGATGGATGATGGATGGATGGATGATGGGTGATGGATGGATGGATGAAGGATGGATGGATGGTGGATGATGGATGGATGATGGATGATGGATGGATGAAGGATGGATGGATGTGAGTGGATGGATGGAAGGATAGGTGGATTATGCATGGATGGATGATGGACGATGGATGGGTAGATGGATGGATGGGTGGGTGGGTGGATGTGGGCTGGTGGGTAGACAGATTGATGGATCAATACATAGATGGTATATAGATACATAGATGCACAGATAAATAATAGGTGATGACAGAAGTATGGCTGCATAGATGGGTGGGTGGTTGATGGATGGATGGGGCGTTGCTGCACAGGCTCTTTTAGTTGCTGAAGTAGTCGTGCAAGGAAACTGAGAAGCACAGCTGGGAGTTCAGGAGATCAGGCAGAGTGAGGCCAAACTCTGTAATTAGAGGCAGCTGTAATGTCGTCACTAATCCCCTGCCAACAGCCCCTCCCCTTCTTATTATTGACACTTGACATTGTCTTTCTGCAAGCCCATTCCCCCTCCTTTTTTTTAGGGCCACACCCTTGGCATACGGAGGTTCCCAGGTTAGGGGTCAAATTGGAGCTACAGCTGCCGGCCTACGACACAGCCACAGCCACATGGGATCCCAGCCGCATCTGGGACCTGCACCACAGCTCATGGCAATGCCAGATCCTTAACCCACTGAGCGATGCCAGGGATCGAACCTGCAACCTCATGGTTCCTAGTCGGATTCGTTAATCACTGAGCCACGATGGAAATGCCATCTCCATTCCTTTTTTAAGGAACGTGCCCTCATCAGCCCTGCTAACTGTGGGGACATCTCATCATCAAAAACTTTGCTTGTAGGTGGAGGTTTGTTTGCTTTGCTTTGTTGTGTTTTTTGTAAGTCTGCACCAGCGGCGTATGCAAGCTCCCGGGCTAGGGGTCAAATCGAAGCTGCAGCTCCAGGCATACACCGCAGCCACAGCAATGCCAGATCTGAGCCGCGTCTGCAAACTGTGCTGAAGCTCGCAGCAACGCCGGATCCTTAACCCACTGAGCGAGGCCAGGGATGGAGCCCACATCCTCATGGATACTAGTTAGGTTCTTAACCTTCTGAGCCACATCAGGAACTCTGGAGGCTGGTGTTTGCTGGACAAGGCTGCTGGGCCTGAGGAGTGAATGGTAAGGAACCCCGAGAGCGGGGAGGCCCGTTTTCATGGCTGTGCGCATTAGCACCCTTCCTTCTCGGAGGGGAAGTGCATCTGAGGTCACCCGGGAGGACCAGGAGGGCGCAGTGGCCGCCACGAGCCGCCACAGAGGAGCTGGAAGACCTGGCGGCAAGGAGGCCCCGGAGAAGCAGGAACCCGAGGGCAGTCGTGATGAGGACAACAGATGGAAAGTCTGTGGTTTGCCTGGAGCCTGTGTGGCCAGAAAAGCGGTGCGCTGGAGGCTGGGGGCCAGATGGGTGGTAACGAGCAAAATGAGGCCGTTTGCGGGGAGCACTCTGTGGCGGCGCCCCACTCGGGCTTTCATTGTGCTTCTGGAGACAGTAAAAAAGAAAGTGGCAAAAACAACAAAAGCAACCCCAGCCGGTTTGCTGAATTCCCTTGGCGAGCCCTGAGCATATTGTTTTTACGGGCATTGTCAATGTGCCTAAGGAAAATACTGATGGTTTCAGAAGCAAAAATAATACCAAGATGTTGTGTATGGGGGGGATAGAATAAATCTCTTAAACTGCCGGATCCAGGAGTTCCGGCTGGGTTCAGCAGGTTGAGAGCCCAACTAGGATCCACCAGGTTGGGGGTTCGATCCCTGGCCTCGCTCAGTGGGTTAAGGGCCCAGCGTCGCCGTGAGCTGTGACGTGGGTGGCAGACACGGCTCGGATCTGGTGTTGCTGTGGCTGTGGTGTAGTCTGGCAGCTGCAGCTCTGATTGGACCCCTGGCTGGGGAACTTCCATGTGTCTTGGGTGTGTCCTGAAAAAGCCAAGAAATGACAATAAAAATTAAAATGGGGGTGCGGTGGGTCCAGGAACCGCAAAAATACGGCTCAGGGGAGGAGAGAGAGCACAGCCACATCTCCCTACGTGGGGCCCCCGATCTTCCAGCGAAGTTGAAGCAGAATTTCCACTTCGCCCTGGATTCACATCAGTGTGAATTTGGCCAAGGCAAGTGTTGGAACAGATGTCCTGGTTCAAGTTCACCGGTTATGCAACAGGAAATGGAAAGAGGCTCAGGGGTTTTTGAAGAGAGAAGCAGAATCCCATTGTGTTGTTGATTCCCGACTCTTCCTAATCAAGACTTCCCGGAAAAGCTCTTGAGTGAAAAGGCCACAAAAGGACGACCTTTTTTAGGATTCGGGTCCTGTGTTCCTTGAGCAAACGTATGGACCACTTGAAGCCAAGCTTCAGCCGATGTCCACTTATTTATTGCCAGAGCAGATCAGGATTTTTTTTGTGTGTGTGGGGGGGTGGCACTTCTCGTTCCTGAGGTCGTATATTCCAGGGGACGATTTTGGTGAAATGCGGATGGTACGGAGCTAATTTTGTGTGTGTGTGGGGGGGGGTGCCCTTTTCTAGATCCTGGAGACAGCGACCAGACACGTACCACCGAGCTTTCTGTAGCAGTGGGATCTTCAGGGAGGTATGCTGAAAATCTCCTTCTGCCTCGTAAAGGGACACAGGATAAAAGGGCCCTTCTGCCACCACCCCCAGGCATTGCCAAGGACGCCTGGCGTCTGCGTCAAGACCCAGGGACAGAAGCCAGCCTGTAGACACAGCCGACACTGTGAGGGTGGGAGAACTTGATTATGCTTGGAGTTCCCTCATCACTCTGCGGGGTAAGGGCCTGGCATTGTCGGTGCTGTGGCGTGGGTTTGATCCGGGAACTTCCACCTGCCCTGGGCGCGGCCAAAACAAATTGATTCATTAAAAATAAATGTTTTTTCTTTTTTTTTTTTAAAGAGGAAGATCTTTAGAAGCAGATTCACAGACACAGACAGCAGATCTGTGGCTGCCGCGGGGGATGTGGAGCGGGTGGGAGGGACAGGGAGTTTGGGGTCAGTAGAGGCAAACTATGACACTGAGAATGGATCAGCAATGAGGTCCTGCTATGTAGCACAGGGAACTCTACCCCGTCTCTTGGGACAGACCCTGATGGAAGATAGTAGGAGAAAAAGAATGTGTATACATGTATGCCTGGGTCACTGTGCCGTGCGGCAGAAACTGAAGGAACACTGTAAACCAGCTATAGCAAAAAACTTAAAAAACAGTTCCATCAAAAAAGAAATCTTCTAAATACAAAAAAAAAAGAGAGAGCAAGAGAAAGAAATCATGCAAACCTCAGGTGATTAATGATATCAGGTGGGTTTGGGTTTTCTCTCAAAGCACCCGGTCGTTTGGGAAGTCTGCTCATCTCCTTCGGTTGTGATAAAAGGCAGTTGTCTTCGAGGCCGAAAGAATCGCTTCCAGACTACCCTTGGCTTTCCAGCTGCACTGTAAAAAAAAAAATAAAAATAAAAATAAACCGCTCCTTCAAAAGCATTCATACGGAAGATTCCTTGATCCATTTGGCATCGGATGTCAACACACCGCGGCCAGGATTTCAAACGGGCGCTTAATGACGCCGTAATCCCTGTTCTCCTCAGGTCGAGACATAAATAAACTCGCTAGAAATGCAAGCTCAGCGTCTGTGCCCCTGGACATTCCTGAGCAACTACTGTATCGGGTGCGACTGGAAGAATTTCAGAAACTGTAAGCCGTTCATCATTTAGTGCTACGGCTGTGAACGGTCCCCAGGGCTCGCTTTGGGGCATAAGATCCTTTTCCAAGTTGAAAAATCGCACAAGTGGTGTTTGTTGCAGGGGAAAGTCAGAAGCCAGCACAAATATAAAAGACCTACGCCATCCGTCGTGAAAGCAAAGAGTGACCTGTGATTTTTTTCAACTCCGATATTTTGGCTTTTTTTTTTCTTCCCCACTTAGGGCTGCACCTGTGGCATAGGGAGGTTCCCAGGCTAGGGGTCCAATCGGAGCTGCAGCTGCCAGCCTACACCACAGCCACAGCAACACAGGATCTGAGCCGCATCTGCGACCTACACCACAGCCCACAGCAACACAGGATCCTTAACCCACTGAGCGAGGCCAGGGATCGAACCCGCGTCCTCATGGATACTCGTCAGATTTGGTTTCCGCTGCGCCAGAAGGGGAACTCCCATCCGATATTTTTGGAATTCGCATCTCCCAGATTGTTTCGACTCGGGAGGGGGCCCCAGATCTGCATGGCTTCAACCTTCCGCCCCGTCTGTCCCCAAGGTCCCTCACGCTTCCTGCAGCCTGAGGACTCCCCGTGGTAGGGAAAAAACGGATCGTGTTTATAGGGCGCCCAAGTCCTGCCAAGTCAACACAGGTTCTTTTCAAAGATCATAATTCAGCCGTAAACACAGCTTGTCACCCACTTACCACACACTTTGGAAGTACTCGCCCAGGTCCATAAAAACAGTCAAACAGGAGTGAAGGCGTGCAGGGCAGGGTCTTTTTAAGCCCTGCGCTTTGGAAAAGGCTTGCTCAAGCAGACGCCCAGCCTGCGGGAGAAGCCATCCGCAATCCCTCGCCTCGTGGGTTCCTCCCCAGGGGCTCGCCCCCTCCATAAAACTGCATCTTCAAACGTCCTTTTCATGCCGGTCTGTTATTTTTCTTGGAAAGCCACAGCCACAGCCACATCTTAGAACCCTGCCACTTTCAACAATGGCAAGACAGAGCCCGCAAAGGGAGAGAAAACGGGTCTGGCACAGGCAGGCTCCAAAAGGCTTTGGTTTCGGTACAACAGCCGTCTTTGTTCCGAAGCTTCCCCGCCGTTCAAAACCGCGTGCCTCTGAAGCAAGCGTCTCACCCAGCTTTGGAAGAGTCACAGCCAGATCGGGGTTGAAGTTCCATCAGAAGTGAGCTGGGGCAACGACTGAAAATCCACAGCAGGGCGTTCCCGTCATGGCTCAGCGGGTTAAGAACCCGACTCGTATCCGTGAGGATGCAGGTTCGATCCCCAGCCTCGCTCAGTGGGTTAAGGATCCGGCGTTGCTGCGAGCTGCGGTGTAGGTCATGGATGTGGCTCAGATCTGGCGTGGCCGTGGCTGCGGGGTAGACCGGCAGCTGCAGTTCGGATTCGATCCCTCGCCTGAGAGCCTCCCTATGCCTCCGGGATGGCCCTAAAAAGAAAATTAAAAAAAAGGAAAAGACACTACTATCCAGCAGGACACTCCAGAGGCTCAGAGGTTACGTGCTGACCAGGGGTCAGAGGTCAGGCCTGTGTTGAAGCAAGAGGCCCGACCTTTTTTTACACACGTGCTTGTCTTACACACCAGGCCTGGCTGCAAACATTATTTCGTGTGCCTTATGGGAAGACGCCTATCATGGTCCCTGAGCACTGAGGATGCGTGTGTGTGTGTGTGTAATCAAAACATTACGTACTTGACAAATGAATTTACTTTTTTATGCCCCTGGAATTTTTTGCCCAGGTAGTAGCTTTTCTTATGTGATTCCAGCCCTGGACACCATTGCTGGTTAAAAAAAATCCCATATATATATATATAGAGAGAGAGAGAGAGAGAGAGAGCTGGTTAAATTTATATATATGTATTCGTATGGCTGTTTAAAATGACATGTGTTTTTATATGTACATATTATATTTTGTACAAATAAAATTATGTATGTATTTGCCTATATGTGGCTGATTGAAATATATACTATTTTTATACATATAATTATACACATCTGTACGTATGCACATATATGCATATGTATGTATAGATAAGTGGCTAAAATTATACCCAGGTATATTAACACACATAAAATACATGCATATATACCTATATACATGTGTGTATTGTAGAGCTGCTTAAAAATGATACACACACACACACACACACAATTTTGATACAATTAATCAGTTGTGGTTAATGTAACATATTCTACCTGTAAAATGTATATATAAACATATGCATAAAATATTGATAGGTACAAAATATATGTACATATACATAAATATAAATTTAACCAGCTCCCTCTATACATATATGCAAAAATATAATTTTAATCAGCTATATATACAGACATATGCACACGTGTATTTACATGTATGTATATAATTTTATATGCATAAAATATTATAGGTATAAAGTATATTTTAATTATGTGTGTAGGTATACATCCATCATTTAATCATATACGTGTGTGCATATAGAATTTTCTGTTGGAAACTGTATATAAAACAAAATATATGTATACATACACAAATGCATTGTAAGCAGCTATGCATACCTCTGTGTGTATATGTGTGTCTGTGTGTGTATGTAATTTTTATTTATTTATTTATTTATTTTTAATGTAGGGCTGCACCTGCGGCATACAGAGGTTCCCAGGCTAGGGGTCTAACAGGAGCTGTAGCCGCCAGCCGTCGCCACAGCCACACCCACGTGGGATCCGAGCCGCATCTGCAGCCTACACCACAGCTCACGGCAACGCCGGATCCTTAACCCACTGAGCGAGGCCAGGGATCGAACCTGCAACCTCATGGTTCCTAGTCAGATTCGTTAACCACTGAGCCATGAAGGGAACTCCTGTTTGTGTGATTTTTAAATCAGCTGTACTGACCAGAGGTTGGACGAGGGTAAGGTGAGAAAAGCAATAACCTTGGCCAATTTTTCAAGGGCAGAAAAAAATTCAGTAGTCAAGACACGTAACAATAGCTTCATGCAATATTGTAACAAATCAAAACGTAGGGAGGAGTTCCCATGGCGGCTCAGCACATTAAGACCTAGCCAGTATCCAAGAGGATGCGGGTTCAATCCCCAGCCTCGCTCAGTACGTTAAGGATCCAGCATGGCCGTGGCTGTGGCCTAGGTCACAGATGCAGCTCTGATTCGACCCCCGTCCTGGGAACTTCCATATGCCGCATGTGCGGCCCTAGAAAGAAAAAATAAAAGAGGCAGAAAACATCCATGATGGACAGACTATCAACATTTTAAGCAAAGGCCATCTCCTTACTCTGAGACTATTTTTACATCCACCCTGAAGGTGCAGTAAATACCCACGGATGCCCAGAATCTGACATATTCTCCCTGTAATGCCTCAAGATTTTTAGTGAGGGGACGAAAAATTGTGTTAACACGCTGAGCGCTTCGTTGGGTGGCGGTTGGGCCCAACTGCAAGGAAACCAGGGCCTCTGGTAGTGAAATAAGGCCGTTTATTGCTCTTTTCCGTGGCTGTTCACGGGTTGGGCTGACACCACCGAGATGCTGCCTAAGGTTGACTTTTCACCGAAAGCCGTTTCTCAGTGTGCCACCCATGAGCTCTGGTTGAGGCCCACCAGCTCAGCGAGGAAGCATGCTTTCTGAGCAGAATCGGTTTTGTTTTGTTTTATTTCTTTTTAGGGCCGCCCCCCGTGGCACATGGAAGTTCCCAAGCCAGGGGTCGAATCGGAGCTGCAGCTGCAGGTCTACACCACAGCCACAGAAACATAGGATCTGAGCTATGTCTGCAGCTTACACCACAGCTCACGGCAATGCCGGGTCCTTAACCCACGGAGCGAAGCCAGGGATCGAACCCGCAACCTCGTGGAAAACCCTGTCTGGTTCGTAACCTGCTGTTGACCCACAACGGGAACTCCAGACCAACCAAATTTAAAGCCGATATTTATAGAATTTTAAGCCTTCCCTTTCCACTTTGTCAATGCTTTTAGCCCCCGATGACATCCAACCTGATTCTAAAGTAATATTTTAAACTGGATAATGCTCTGTCTCTGGGTCCTTGCTGATTTTTGCCGGCAAAGCTGAGTCACCGCCGGCACTGTTTCCCGGAATGTGGAAACTATGAGCTCCTCCCCGACTTCGGAGGCTGCTGCTGGATGTCAGCGTGGCCTGAAAAGCGCTGGTCATGAGGCGAAAACGTCAGACTTTCGGGGGAGGCCGGGGGGGACCAAGGAAGAACCCCCGTGACCATGTCAAACACGTCCCTTCACCGCTCTGCCCATTTGCAACCATCCTGATGCTTATTTTACAGAAATCAAACCGGCTCTTGTTTAAAAAAAAAAAAAGTCTACGCTTGGGGGAAAAGGAAACCCCAAACCCCCCACTTCTCGTGCCAGTGGTGTCACTTTGCACCGAAAGATCCCTGAGTCACCAACGCAAACAGTCCCCCACGGAGAACTGATGCCACGAGGACCGTCCGTGGTATGTTCCAGGCTGCAGAGAAAAACAGATGCCCGGTGCGTCCCAAAGACGGAGTTCCCCTCGTCCCTCTGGGGTCACAGAGGTGCAAACAGGAAAGGTCGCCCCCTCCCCCGGGCAACCCTCACTCCCGCTCTCCACGCACCAAACGGAGGAGCAGTGGAACATTGCACCTTATCATCCAAAAACAAAAAATAAACCGATTTCTCCAAGAGGCTGTGCCTGAGTTTCTGGTTTCCATCAGCCCTAATGTGTGCACTATTTTATTTTATTGTTTTGGTCCATTGCGACACCTGATATAATTTTTGGTGTGTGGACAGTTTTCTTTTGTCCGTTGCAAGACTTAATACAATTCTTGGTGTGGATTCCTTTTCTTTTTGTCCACTGCAAGACCTAATATAATTTTCTGTGTGGGTTATTTTGTTTCATCCATTGCAAAACCTAATGTAATTTTTGGTGTGGACTAATTTTTTTTTTTGTCCATTGCAAGACCTAACATAATTTTTTATGTGGACTAATTTTTTTTGTTGTTCATTGTAAGACCTAATATAATTTTTGCTGTGGACTGTTTTCTTTTGTCCATTGCAAGACCAGTGCCTCTGTAAAAAGAGTCCCTGGAAAGGCGATGTGGATTTTTAGTTTGGCTTGTAGACCTGATTCAGCCCTCCAAGGTGAGTACTGAGCCTGAAGTGTGGGTCTGTGTGGTACATTCAGCTGAGGAAGAACTTGATACAAACAGCCAGTCATGATTATCTGAATATAGACTAGGGGAAAGAAGGAAGATGGACAAAGTGTTGTCTGTAACTGGCATTTTATATGGTCTCTCTCTCTCTTTTTTTTTTTTTTGGTCTTTTTAAGGCTGCACCTGCAGCGTATAGAGGAACCCAGGCTCGGGGATCCGATCGGAACTGCAGCTGCCAGTCTACACCACAGCCACAGCAACGCCAGATCCGAGCCGCATCTGCGACCTACACCACAGCTCACAGCAACGTCGGATCCGGAACCCACTGAGCGGGGCCAGGGATCAAACCCGCATCCTTATGGATACTAGCTGGGATTTGTTACCTCTGAGCCACACAGGAACTCCCTAATAAGAGATGCTAATGGGGAAAACTGCATTCTCTATGCGAGACGCTACAATTGTTCTGTAAGTCAAGTCAACATCTGTTCTAAAAGTTTTTAAGTTTACTTACTTAGGTGTTAAGTAAACATCCCAAACTTAGCACCACAAGGTGAACCCCTGCTTGGTAACTCAACCAGACCTGCAGCCATCACCTTGGCTTAAGCATCGTCCTTCAAGACAGCCGTGAGGCTTTCAAGGGGTCCCGAGCTGCCCAGCCCACCCTTGTCACCGTTTTCTTCCCGTATCTTCTCACCATCATGCCGCTTTCAGAGAACACGGATGGTTGTACCCTGGTGAGTCCCCTCCACGTCAAAAGGACAAAGCTGCCTGGTGGACCTTGTTGAAGAAACTCAAGGAAGCGATGTCAGGCAGAGAAAGGCAAGACACCTGTTCGAGATCACTCACGAGCGGACGCTAACCGAGAGGATGCAGAAGAAATTATTCGCAACACAGGAACAGACTCACAGATGTCAAAGGCAGAATTAGCACAGCGGGAACCTTGCAGGGAGAGAGAATCCAGGACTTCAGGATTCTCAGATACACGCTGCGTTCTAGAAAATGGGTGGGTAACAAGGACCTACTGACCAGCACAGGGAGTGCTGCTCAACGGTCTGTAATAACCTACGTGGGAAAAGACTGAAAAGGAACGCCTGTGTGTCTGAGGAACGCCTATAACCGAGGCTCGGTGCTGCACCCTGAAACTAACCCAACATGAGAAGTCAGCTCTGCTCCAACATAACTGTTTAAAGAAAAATGAAAAAAAAAGAAAGAAATAAAAGAAAAAAAAAGACCCACCAACCTGATTTTGAAGGCTGAGCTGGGCACGGTTATAGCCATGGCTTCAACCTGATTTTGAAGGCTGAGCTGGGCACGGTTATAGCCATGGCTTATGCATGTTTCTTGTACAAAGGACCCCAGAATATATTGCCAGCATTTCCTCGAGCCTGAAGCAGGACCTAAAAAATAGATCAGTCCCTCCTCAACTGTTTCCCAAAACTTTCTCCTTAGAACCCATTTTGAAAAGCTACTTGATTGTATACTTTGCACATTTTACCTTCGTAAAATATGTCAACTCGTCATTTTTTTAAGTACTCTGTAGTTGATGTACAGTGTTGTGTCCATTTCTGCTGCCCAGCACAGTGACCCAGCCATACATGCATATCCAGTCCCTTCCCCATATTATCTTCCATCGTGTTCTATCCCAAGAGACTGCATAGAGTTCCCTGTGCTGTCCACTGGGACCTCGTTGCTTATCCATCCTAATTTTTTTATTTTCCTTTTAGGGCTGCATCCACAACATATGGAACTTCCCAGGCTAGGGGTTGCATTGGAGCTGCAGCTCCTGGCCTGCACCACAGCCACAGCAACACTAGATCCGAGATGCAACTGCGCGCTCCACCACAGCTCACGGCAACACCGGATCCTTAACCCACCCAGTGAGGCCAGGGATCGAACTTGTGTCTTCATGGATACCAGCTGGGTTTGTTACCGCTGAGCCACAACAGGAACTTCAGGCTCATCCATTCAAAATGTCATAGTTTGCATCTACTAAACTCTCATTGCACAGGACATTGTTTTTTTCACAAGTCCATCACTGGTTATCAAAGGGCAGATAAGGTTCATTTATAAAGAAGTACAATCTTATTTTTTAACTCATCGCGTATGAGTGATTTTATAAAATATTCTGGGGAAGTTCTAACCCTATAGAACCCTTCGGTCATGTAGCCATCAGCTGAAAATAACTGCAAGTGAAGCTAAATCTGCTCTTTTGAAACTTTTGACTGAATGGTGCAGAGTTGAAACCGAAGACTTGTTGCTTTCAAAGATAACATATTCGTTTATCTTGAAAGCTTATCACTGGCCACAGTGTCTGCAGTCAGAGAACAGAGCCCTGAGCAATAATATGTGTATGTTAAAAATAAAACAATGAGGTCAGAAGCAATGAAATCCTGCTGTACAGCACAGGGAGCTCTATCTAGTCACTTAGGATGGAGCAGGATGGAGGATAATGTGAGAAAAAGAATGTGTGTATATGTGGGACTGGCTCCCTTTGCTGTACAGAACCCTGTAAACCAACTGGAATGGAAAAAATAAAAATCATTTTAAAAATGATGTCAACTAGAATAAGAACGATAGGTTCTTGTTACGAGTCTCTTACAGTTTCCAAAGCTTTCACATAAGCAGTCCCATCCGAGGTATGATAAGATGTAAGTATTATTATACAGGTTGACACATGAGTAACATTTCCAGCAGTTAAACGGCTGCTAAGTGCAAGGATACAAATCCAACCTCGCGTTGCTATTGTAAACGTCTACATTATAAATGCAGGGCGGCACTTGCTTTTGTTCTGTCTTTTTTAGCTGCACTCGAGGCATGTGGATGTCCCCGGGCCAGGGATCGAACCCACGACGCAACAGCGACCCGTGTCTGAGCAGCAACCCAGGCTGTTGTGGTGACAACACTGGATCCTTAATCACCTGCACCACAAGGGAACTCCTGGGCTGCTTGTGAATGTAGCTGCAGGTAAAAATCCAGATCCAGGAGTTCCCGTCGTGGTTCACTGGTTAACAAACCCGACTAGGAACCATGAGGTTGCAGGTTCAATCCCTGGTCTTGCTCAGTGGGTTAAGGATCCGGCACTGCCTTGAGCTGTGGTGTAGGTCGCAGATGTGGCTCCGATTTGACCCCTAGCCTGGGAACTTCCATATGCCGCAGGTACAGCCCTAAAATGACAAAAAAAAATCCTATCAGACAGTGCATCTGTGACCATGAATGAACCGAGGTAGACGCCACCACCACCCAGAGTCCCTGGTTTCCATCAGGGTTCAGTCTGGGCGTTGTAGCTGCTGTGGGTTTAGACAGGTGCATAATGACTGTATCCATCATTAGAGCATCATACAGCGTATTTCCACGGCCCTGAACGTCCCCTGTGCTGTGCTTATTCCTCCTTCACCCCCCCAACCCCCCGCCACCCCGGATGCTTGTCCAGTCTCCGCAGCTGTGCCTTTTCTAGAACATCCTCAGGCTGGAATCCCACCGTCTTTTCAGGTGGGCTTCTTTCAGCAAGTCACAGGCCTTTAAGCTTCCTCCCTGTCGTTCCACGGCTGGAGAACTGATGTCCTTTTATTGCAGAATCATGCTGTTGTCTGGATGGGCCACAGCTCCCTTCCTTGGTCGCTGAGTGGACTTTCCATTGCACTTACCTACTGTATGTTTTAAGCCCATTCCCCAAACTGTGACCCTAGTGTTTGCGGCTGCACGGCCCTAACATCCGTCCGGGGTTGGGGGCCATGCCTGGCAGGAACCACATCGACTCTTGCTGCTTTTTTTTTTTGACCCCAGCGCCATCTCTCCGCCTTCTGGCTCGAGACAGGAGGAAACAGCTTGCAGCCAAAGAATTGCAACAGGCCGATGCCATGGCAACCCAGGGACTGCTTGGATTCCTCCTTCTTCCTCCCTCAAGTGCATCTGGTGGCTGACACCAAAGTCCCTCCCCTCCTTGGAGAGAGGTCGCCGCAGGCGCTCTTTAAACCCCCTGGGTCACTGGGGCTGTGTGATCTCAGCGGGCATGGCCTCTCTCCACCCAAGCCCCTGGCTGTCTTTCTTTTCAAGTCTGCGAGGAGGCCACTGTCATCATCGCGTCCTGAGGGAATCGGCTTCGTTCCACCCGTTAAGCGCACCGCCCCCCACCGTCGCCATGTGTGGAATTTTAAGACACTGGGATGGACGAGGAAGCCAACCTGTAAACAAACTGAACGCTTGCAAATTCCGGAGCGGTACATCAAAGCTCTCGGGGAGCTGATGACCTTGCAAGCGTTCAAGGTCACAGGGAGGACGTTCCAGCCCAAGCACGCCCAGGAGGGGATGGCTGTTTGATCCTCCTGCAGGAAAAGAGTTAAGAGAGGCCCTCCCTCCTTGCTGCCTCCCCCGCCTCCGCCCCAGGGGCCGGAAGGGGCTGTTCTCTCGGTGAAGCTGGGGTCAGACCTCAAGAGCCCACCATCCTTCTGGCGGCCTCTGTCCACCTGCGCCGCGTGGAACCTTGGAGACAGAGTTTCAGGTGAGGGAGAAAGATGTAGCTTTTATGGCTTT
The DNA here is from genome assembly GCA_004024745.2 of Catagonus wagneri. Taxonomy (NCBI): domain Eukaryota; kingdom Metazoa; phylum Chordata; class Mammalia; order Artiodactyla; family Tayassuidae; genus Catagonus; species Catagonus wagneri. The sequence continues at coordinate 5,718,794 of PVHT021183672.1, forward strand.
GCCAGGCAAAGGGGGGACCCAGGCACCGTGCCCCCATTTGGGAAAGAACTGCAGGGAGTTTTACAGCAAAAAGGACAAAAACAGCGTTTCAGGGGAGAATCAGGATTGGGGGCAGACCTGCATTATTCTTCCTCGTGGGGGGCGGGGTCCTCAGGCCTCAAAGCTGGAGTCGGGAGATCGCAGCCTGGTCCCGGCGCTGGTCTTCTGGGTTATTGCCTAGAAGCACAGTCCGTGTGGTCAGAGACAGAGTACAAACTAGGGAATTTCCACGCAAACGCTCTTGTGTCCGTTTTCTCATTAATCCAAACACTAGACCTCCGAAGACGTAGAGGGGGGCAGATTTTGCAGTTTCTCTCCCCACCGTGCCCCCGGTTAAAGACCCCTGCCCCAGAGAAGGCACAAGCCAGGAACGGGGTGAGTACCACGGCGGAAGGATGGGGACGGTTCTTCTGCTTCTCCCGCGTTCGTGGACATTCCAGAAGGATGAAGGGGTTCGACCGCGGGCAAGACGACGAGGCGGTTCGCCTCCCGGGGCCGCTGCAAGAAAGCGCTGTCCGCTGGCATGGCTTCAGCTTGCGGATCCGGAGACCAGAAGTCCCAGATCAAAGGATCGGCTCGGGAAGGCGGGTTCGGCCTGGACGCCCTGCGGACGAGCCAGCTCTGGCCTCGCCCCCAGCGTCCGGCGGTTTCCCGGCCATGCTCGGCTCTGTGGTCGCATCAGGCAGACCTCAGCCTCTGTCCACCTGTCCTTCTCCGACGTGCCGGCCTCTGTGTTCACACATCTCCTTTATCTAAGGGCGCCAGCCCTGTGGGAGCAGCAGGCACCCCAATAACGCCCCCTGAACCCGGTTTCCATCTACAAAGACCGGACTTCCCAACGCCATCCCGTCCGGAGGGACCGATCCTTGAGATGTCAGCGTGTCAGTTTCGGGCAGACACGCGTCAACCCGTAAAATAGGGATGATCCTAAAAGCCTGCAGGCACTCATGCCCAGTGATGGAACAATATCTGTCTACCTCACCGTCTTCCATCCTGGCTTGGCGGTTCTCTCTCGCCGTGCGGGTCACGCTCCAGCCAACGTGAGGAATCTGGCGTTCCCACCGCCGGCCGGGGAAGGAGCGCCAGGCCAGCTTCGTGGCTTCAGGGGACGGCTCTCAACGGTAGGAACACATCCGAGCTGGCGGCCTGGGCAACGCTTCTCTTGAGGCAGCCGCCAGACCGTGCACATGCTCCACTCTCCTTGCGGAAAGGGCATTTGAGAAAGAAAAATCGGAGAAAGGACAGGATGACAAGGTTCCTTGTTCAACAGCAAAGACAGGGGCTCCCTGCACACGGATCTTCTTCCTTTCAAAAGGAATAACAGGAAACTTTTCAGAGAAAATAATATTTACTGTAAGCTGGACTCTCTATAGACACCACTCTGACATTTTTAACTTCTTTCTTTTCTCCATTTTCCCTTTTTTTTTTTTTTTTGCTTTTTAAGGGCTGTACCTGTGGCATAGGGAAGTTGCCAGGCTATGGGTCCAGTCAGAGCTGCAGCTGCTGGCCTACACCACAGCCACAGCCTTGTGAGATCCCAGCCTCGTGTGTGACCTACACCCCAGCTAACAGCCACGCCGGATCCTTAACCCACCGAGTGAGGCCAGGGGTCCAACCTGCATCCTCATGAATACTTGTCAGATTCATTCCTGGTGCAACATGATGGGAACTTCTCTTCTCCGTTTTTTGTTTGTTTGTTTGTTGTCTTTTGTCTTTAGGGCCAAACCCATGGCATACGGAGGTTCCCAAGCTAGTGGCTGAATCGGAGCTGCAGCTGCCACCTACACCACAGCCACAGCCATACCAGATCTGAGCCACGTCTGCAATCACGGCAATGCCAGATCCTTAACCCATGGATCAAGGCCAGGATCGAACTGACATCCTCGTGGGTACTAGCCAGGCTCATTTCCACTGAGCACAACAGGAACTCTGGTTATTCTTTTGTTTTAAGAACACATTATAGGAGTTCCCTTCGTGGCTCAGTGGTTAACGAATCTGACTAAGAACCATGAGGTTGCAGGTTCAATCCCTGGCCTCACTCAGTGGGTTAAGGATCCAGCGTTGCCATGAGCTGTGGTGTAGGTTGCAGACACGGCTCGGATCCCGCGTAGTTGTGGCTGTGGCAAAGGCCGGCAGCTACAGCTCCTGTTAGACCCCTAGCCTGGGAACCTCCACATGCCTCGGGTGCGGCCCTCAAAAGACAAAAGACGAAAAAAGAAAAAAGAACACCTTATATTCAAAGAGAGGGAGGAGCTCCCATTGTGGCTCCGTGGGTTAAGGACCTGACATGGTCTCTGTGAGGATGTGGGTTTGATCCCTGGCCTCGCTCAGTGGGTTAAGAATTGGGCGTTGCTGTGAGCTGTGGCGTAGGTCATAGATGGGGCTCGGATCCAGCATTGCTGTGGCTGTGGTGTAGGCTGGCAGCTGTAGCTCCAATTCGTCCCCTAGCCTGGGAACTTCCATATGCCACAGGTGGGGCCATAAAAAGAAACAACAACAACAACAAAAATGAGGGAGAGCTAAAGTGAATCTAGTGTCTTCCACCAAGGTCGGTCCCACTCAGCTATTTGGAGGCGAGCTCCCCACCTCGGTCCTGCTAATGAGCCTGAACCGCAAGCAGTGGAGATGGGGTGGCCCAGGGGTTACGAAGCATCGGTGTGGGGGGATTCCAGAAGAAGTTCAGAAGGGCCCCCAGTCCTGTGCCACCCCACCGTCCCCAGCAGCTAAGGCAGTCACATTTCCAGCACCCAGGCAGGCACACCTGTAAACACGCCTCACTGACTCGGAGCCACCAGGGGCCTTAGGAAGAATGTGTCTGGGTCATCATCGCTGTGGGCATCAGTCAGGCACCTGAAGGTACGGCTCAGTGAGGCAGGAACACCTGCACCCGAGGGAGAAAAATGCAGCAAACGGGAGACCGTGTGCCCAGCTTGGGCGGCTGAGTGTCTCAGGTGGGCAGAGGGATGCCAGAAGCTGGCTTTGGGATGGGCTGGGGAGCAGCGGGACCGCAGCGGAGGGAATTCCAGGAGCCCCCCAACCCCTCCCAACAAGCTTGACCTACGCTTTACTCAGCAGTTTTGCCAAGAGTCCACTCTGCCAGGAAATCTTAAGCCTATGAGCCAGCAAGGCATTCTTGGGCCCGAGGGTGAAATGGAAAATCCCGCATTGCAGACCCTTGTTGTAATAAAACTTGGGCTGAGACGGTCAGGACCCGCCATCTCAGTCCTGGACGATTTCTCCTGGACCGAGGTGATCGCGAGGGATCGGGGTTCATCACCTTGGTCATAGATTGTTTTTCCTGGCAATCATCCCCCATCATCTCTGTCATCGATTATTTTTCCCTGGCGTAATTAGGACATCCTTCACTGAGTCACAGCTTTCCCCCTATTATTAGTGTTACGACCCCTGCCCCCCACCCCGGATTATAAAAGTCCAGTGGTGACCCAATGACCCATGAAGTCCATAACCCTGTCTTTATGTAGGAAAGTCTTCTGCACATCGGCTATGTGGTTGTCATCACCGAGGGGGCAGCCTTGTAAACGAGCAGCACCCTGGGAGCCCTTCCCAGGGGGGACACCTCCACTCCTGCACTCCACCTGCTTTTTATCCCTAGAAAAACTTCGAAGAATCGATGGAATCAGAGAAGGGAAAAAATACAGAGAAAAGGGAAAAGAGTCAAGCGAGACAGAAATGTGACAGTGGAGCCCTTCAGCCAAGTCAAGGACATGGCGTGAGTTCTTCTTCATAGACGACAGATCATAGTCCGAGCCGAGTCCTTGGAGCCACTGAGCAAGTGTTGAAGCCCCACTGCGGGGAAGAAGTCAAGTGCATGCTGCCCACCAGCATGGAGACCCCAGACCGGTTGGAACCAGAAGGTGGATGACACTGACTCCCAGCGACCTCACTGCCCACCCAGCAGGAAAACGTCCCCGAGCTGATCACGCCCTGCTCCTTGGCACCGTGAGACCCCTCGCCACCCCTCCAGGGGTGGGGGCAAGTCCTTGCAGCGCTAGCCTGCTCTGTCTCCTCGTTGCCTGGCCATTCAAGCTGCTTTTTCTGTCTCCTCCGATTCCATTTGGCATAGATGTACAGAGGCAGCCGAGATGTCGGCAACACACGAGCTTATGCATGAGTTTATTTGCTTTTCTGGAGATTGCAGCGTGGGTCTACTTGGGAATAAAGAACTCCCCGAGAGAAGAAATCAGAACAGAAAGAGACAGAGATCTTTGCCTTAAGGCAGCAGAGTGAGTCACAGTGTGAGTGTTAACATATCCAGAAAGAGAGTGTGTCATCTAAGGACTGTGGTGCAACCAACCAGTGGCAGAGAAATCATTCGTTGAGGCCAGGCTGATAGATCATACAATACCCTGCCTGCAGGGGATAAAACTCTGCCCACAACACGCTTCCAAGAAGGGTGCAACCCCTGCAAAAATAGAAATGAACTTCCTACATACCATGCTCTTGGATTGGAAGAGTCAATATTATCCAAATGACTATACTACCCAAGGAAATCTACACATTCAATGCAATCCCTATCAAATTACCAAGGACCTTTTTCACAGAACTAGAACAAAATAGTTTAAAGTTTGTCTGGAAACACAAAAAACCCAGAATAGCCAAAGACATCCTGAAAAAGAAAAATGGAGCTGGAGGAATCAGGCTTTCTGACTTCAGACTCTACTACAAAGCTACAGTCATCAAAACCATATGGCACTGGCACAAAGACAGAAGATCAGTGGATCAGGATAGAAAGCCCAGAATTAAATCCACGCATCTATAGTCAACTAATCTATGACAAAGGAGGCAAGAATATACATTGGACAAAAGACAGCCTCTTCAATAAGTGGTGCTGGGAAAACTGGACAGCTACATGTAAAAAAATAAAACTAGAACACTTCCTAACACCATGCACAAAAATAAACTCAAAATGGATTAAAGACCTAGATAGAAGACCAGATACTATAAAACTCTTAGAGGAAAACATAGGCCAAACACTCTCTGACATAAATGACAGCAACATCTTCTCAGATCCATGTGTCAGAGGAAGGACAATAAAAAGAGAAATATACAAATGGGACTTCATTAAATTTCAAAGTTTCTGCACAGCAAAGGAAACCCTAAACAAAACGAAAAGAAAACCCACAGAATGGGAGAAAATATTTGCAAATGATTCAACTGACAAGGGATTAATCTCCAAAATTTACAAACACCTCCTACAGCTCAACACCAAAGAAACGAACGACCCCATCAAAAAATGGGCAGAGGATCTAGGCAGACAATTCTCCAAAGAAGACACGCAGATGGCAAATAAGCACGTGAAAAGATGTTCAACATCGCTCCTCATTAGAGAAATGCAAATCAAAACCACCATGAGGGACCACCTTACACCGGCCAGAATGGCCATCACCACCAAGTCTACAACCAGTAAGTGCTGGAGAGGGTGTG
>PVHT021183672.1:5728762-5781385 GCA_004024745.2 Catagonus wagneri
CAGGTCTGCCTTCCTGTGGCGAATGGGAGAGCTCAGGTGATCGGTCCAGCGTCGCACGTCAGAGGACGCACATCAGTCGGTGGACGGCTGTGTCCCAGCTCAGCGTACCCTCCACTCCCTGTCCTGCAGTTGGAGTCTCACCAGTAGATGCATAAGAAGACAAAGGCTGGATAGGGCTTTGTCTGTCGGCAGCCACCTATCTAATTCTTCCATTTTTCTACAGCATATGGAAGTTCCCTGGGCCAGGATTCCATCCGAGCTGCAGCCACGCCCCACGCCCCAGCAGCTGCAACGCCAGATCACTAACCCACGAAGCAAGGCGAGCGATCAAACCCGGATTCGTTACTGTTGAGCCACAACGAGAACTCCAAGGAAAACCCTCTTTTCCTGTTTTTTTTTGGCTGCACCCAAGACATGCAGAAGTTCCCAGCCCGGGGACTGAACCCACACCCAGCAGTGACCCGAGCCTGCGGCAGTGACAATCCCAGATCCTTAACCCACTGAGCCACCAGGGAACTCCAGAATTCAGGGGCACCCTATTCTTGGATTCTCTCATGAGTAACTTTCTCATCCCCTGTGTTAATTTAGGGGTTCCATGGGCGCCTCCCTCCCCATCTTCCTTCTCCGGTTTACCTGGAGCAGAATACCACGTCCACCAGCCGGGAGGCCACGAGGGGGATCAAACCCGCTGACTACTGTCTCGCAGAAGACTTTGGCCTTGGCAGTTTCTCTTGTTGCTTCCTCTCGGCTGGGACCCACCTGGATTCTATTTCTGCCTCCACGGGTATCTGCCTCCTGGGACGTGAGATGTTAGGAAGGCTGGTCCGAGGGGCTGCAGGGCCACAGAGAGCGTCCAGCCCCTCTCCCCACAGATGTGGGTTTCTTCTCAATTAATATGCAACACGGAGCCCTTCTCTGGCGTCTGGCTTCGCTCACTCGGCGTCCCACCCGTGAAATCCACCTGCGCCGGTGTCTGCAGTTCTGTGGTTGTCCCTGCAGAGCAAGACTCACCACCCGGGGCTTTGTTTATTCATGACATGGTTTTTCCGCAGGCGTGTTCTTGCCCGCGGCAGAGGTGGGGAGCGGGTCGAGGAGGAAGATGTAGGCAGTGCTGCTTTGGAGAGCGTGCGCCACACTTCTGTCGCTGTAGGTATTCACTCTTTCCTGGTGTGCTTGTCTGCTTGTGTGGGTGCAAGTGTGTTTGTACATGGGCACGTACGTACATCCACGTGTATGCGCATGCCGTGTATACATGTGAGTGTGCACATGTGTGTGTCTCTATATGCAGAATGTGGGTTGATCTATGTGCATATAGTTTTATATGTATGCATAGTGTGTGCATATGTGTGTGTTTATGTGTGTGTGTGCATATGCAGAGTGGGTATTTGTGTCTGTATCTACGTGTCTGTGTATGCATGTGTGTAGACCGTGCACGCATATATTTATGGGTGTGTGCGCATGTGTGTTTATGCATATAATGTGTGTGTACATATTTATATGTGGATGTGCATACATAGCGTGTGTATTCGTGCATCTGTATATAGACGATGGGTGCATATATGTGTTTATATGTACATTGTGTGTATGTGTGTGTGTATATAACGTCTGTACTTACAGGTGTGCGTTTATATATGTGTGTGTATATCTATAATATGTATTTATATACGTGTATTTATATAATGTGTATATATTATATATGTGCATTTATATATAATGTGTATAATGTGTATTTAATATGTGTATTTATATATGCATGTATATATTAATGTGTATGTATATGTGTGTGTATGTGTGTGTATTTATATATGTGTATTTATATATAATGTGTATTTATATATGTGTGTATTTATATAATGTGTATATATGTATATATGTGTATTTATATATGTGTATTTGTGTATTTATATATGTATGCATATATTAATGTGTATTTATATGTGTGTGTATATGTGTGTGTATTTACATATGTGTATTTATATATAATGTATATTTATATATGTACGTATATATAATGTGCGTTTATATATATGTGTATATATAATGTGTATTTATTTATGTGTATTTATATATAATGTGTATATATATATGTGTGTATTTATATATGTGTGTGTATTTATTTATGTGTATTTATACATAATGTGTATTTATATATATGTGTATATATAATGTGTATTTATATGTATCTATTTATATACACACAGAATCTGTGTTTGTGTGTGTGTATATATATATATACAATGTGTGTGTTTATATGTCTGTGTTGATACATGTGTAATATGCATGTATATATGTATATGTGTGTATAGCTAATGTGTGTTTACATACATGTAGTGTGTATATATACATATAAAATGTGTGTATATATGTACACAATGTGTGTTATGTGTGTGTGTATATCTATATATAAAATGATATGTGTGTGTGTGTGTGTGTGTTACAGGTGACTTTTTTTCATTCCCCACTTCTGGTAACAATATATTCTCTGCCAAGGAACAGTTTCCCGTGTCTTATCAGCCCCCCTCCCCTGGCCCACCCCCAGGACAAAGGACAGCCCCTCAAGCTTAGATTTTAAGGGCCTGTGGAGCTGCAGTTTCCTTCCTGCTCACCAGGAGGCCGCCTGTGAAGCCTCGGGAGGTGAGGCTGCAGAAAGAAACCAGCCCAAGAGTTTCACACTTTCCTGCAGCTTCCTTTGGGCCATTTGGCATCCATCTGCCACTCTTAGGAATAAGGCTTTGGGGCCAGGGGACTGAAGTGGCTTTATGGCCAGAAATCCTCCCGGACCAGTTGTTACCCTTTCGGGGCTGTTGTCTTGCCCGCACTCACAAAAGCCAGCCCCCTGGGAGTCTTCAGGCAGCGGCAGGCAGCTTTCTTTCTTCGCAGGCACGACCAAAAGGGTGAAACACAGAACAGAGGGTTTCAAAGTGTAAACAGAGACGGTGACCGCAGGCAGCAACGGATTCTGAGCGCCAGGGTGGCCTCTAGCTGCGAGTCCCTCTCCAAAACCTCAGCCTTTTCATTTGCAAAGTGGGATGAAGAACATGGCACCGCCCTCAGCGCAGCGTGGCCAGCCTGCGCTGAAACTTACGGGGTCTTAGCAGGCTGGCGCACAGCCTGCCTCAGGGGCTGAACCGGGGTGGGCTGACCTTGACAGCGCTCCTTGCAGAGGGCTGAGCTCGATGCTGAACACGCAACCAGCCGTCCTCCTTGGGAGTCATTCAGGATTTTGTCAAGAAGATCTGCAGCGGGAGTTCCCTGGTGGCACAGCGGGTTAAGGAGCTCGTGTTGTCACAGCTGTGACTCTGGTGACAGCTGTGGTGCAGGTTCCATCCCTGGCCTAGGAACTTCTGCATGCTGCAGGAAAAAAAAAAAAAAAAGATGCACAGCAGACAAGCCTTCTCTGTGGCCACGGGATCCTTCACTGCACCCATTTTCCACTCAGCTTTCCCCTGTCAGGAAGCCTGGCTCCCTGTCAGCACACATCTGGAAAAAAAAAAATATTCTTTTGAATCAATTAAATGTCCCACTCTATTCATTGCAGCACAATTCACAACGGCCAAGACACGGAAACAAACGCAAGGTCCAGCAGCTGACGAATGGATCGGGAAGAGCTTGTGCCTGCATACACGGTGGAATACTACTCAGCCATAAAAAAGAACCCCCAAAGAGCCACCGGCCGCCAAATTGATGGAACTCAAAACTCTCATACTAAGGGGAACCAGTCCGAAGGAGAAACATAAACACCATGGGACACCCCTTCTCGTTGGGGTCTCATGGCACAAAGTGGGGGGGGGCTTGCTACAGAAAGGAAACTCATGGACCGGAAACCAGACTTGCCGTTGCCAGATTGGAGAGGGAACGTGTTGGATGGACTGGGATTTGGGGGGAAAGAGACGCAGACGCTGGCACCGGGGGTGCGGAAGTCAGGCAGCTCTGCTCTAGAGCACAGGCAACTCTTAGCTAGTCGCTTATCTGGGGACAAGACGGGGTCTGATGGGAGAAAAAGAACATGCATATTCCAGTCCGACCGGATGACCTCGCCGTTAGAAACGGATCATTCTAAATCAGTCCTGATGGAAATAAACAAAAATGGTAAAAAAATAAACAAAAAACAGAGAGCAACGTTACCGGCTCGGCGTTCACCAGAGAAGGGGTCTGGGTCCGGATTCCTGCCTCTCGAGCAGTTAAGAGGTAAACGGACGCCCTAGATGCTAAGACGGCTCAGCAGGAGTTCCCGTCGTGGCTCAGTGGTTAACGACTCCGACTAAGAACCATGAGGTTGCAGGTTCAATCCTCGGCCTCTCTCAGTGGGTTAAGGATCCGGCGTTGCTGTGAGCTGTGGTGTACGTTGCAGATGCGGCTCGGATCCCGCGTTACTGTGGCTGTGGCGAAGGCCGGCAGCTACAGCTCCTGTTAGACCCCTAGCCTGGGAACCTCCATGTGCCGCGGGTGCGGCTCTAGATCAGGCAAAAAGACAAAAAAAAAAAAGACAGCTCAGCAAATGTGACATCCCACCAGAAGTAAATAACTAGGATGTATGAAATTATTTCTACAGTAACATTTTGATTTGCTTTTGTTTTACTTACCTACTTAACGTTTCTGCACCCAGGTGTGGCATGCAGATGCTCTCTGGCCAGGATTTGAACCTACGCCGCTGCAGCACAACCCCAGCCTCTTACTGAACCCCCTTGGCCACCAGGGGCATAGTGTCAGGAGACCCTTTAGGACGGTCTTATCGATCAAAGCCCTCAGCTAGTCTGCAGAAATGTATCTGTGTATTGATTGACTCGTTTCTCAGTGGAGCCCGTTCTTTTCAATACCTCTTTGAAGGGATAAATTCGTGTGGGTGCCACCCGCGACACGGGGATGTTGTCTGGCCAGGGGGTGACCTCCCAACGCAGCTCTTCCCACAGCCACAGCAGGGACAGAGAGAGGCCCTTAAACCGGGTGGCCACCAGGGAACTCCCTCAGAGCTTTCCGGATGAGACCCCATCAACGCTGCTTAATTCATCAGACCTGGTTTCAGTCAGGCCTCCCTACCCTGGCGCCGGCCTGAAAAGAGAGGCTCAGAAATTTCACTAGGTCTCTGGAGCGAGAACAGCCCAGGGAGTAGCCGGGCCGCCCAGCACAATACCCCCGAAATCCGCGCACCCCCCATGCATTCATCAGCACCAGCCTCTCTCGCACACACTTACAGTCCCGGCAGTCAGGGGCTCGCAAATGCCCAGCGCACGAGTCCACATAGATGCTGCGTGGGTCCCCGCTCCTGCCTCTGGAGGAACACATGGCATTCAGAAACCCAGGGACCCCCTTAAGCCTTCCAAACCCGCTGCCACCCCAGCCAGGCTGCCAATCCCCATCCAATGCTGAAGGGACACCTGTGTCCTCTGCCTGACCCGATGCATCCTGGGGCAGAGGCCCAGGTGCCCAGAACACAACCTCAACCCTCTGAGTGCCGGCTGTGGGTTCCACCCCACACACCATCCAGCGCAGCTCTGCGCCCTCACGTGCGGGCTCCGAGGCGCGCCGGGGTCCAGGAGGTCCTCTGGCGCCCTCCTGTGGTCATCTGCTCTAACAGCAACTCTCAGGGTGTCCTCCTCCCTCCTGCTCAGCAGACAGACCCCCTTGGCCGCCTTGGGCAGCATGCTGGTGGGACTTCCTTCGGAAAATACCAAGAAGTGCATTTCCAGGGGGGGGCTATGATTCTCTCACAGCCTTTCAGAGCCCTGAGGCCAACCTCCCCCAGGCCACTGCGTGCCAGCACCCATCAAGTCGTGGCAGCCTTGCTCCTTTTTCATCTGAAGAAAGCCCCACGGTGTCTGGGCTTTATCCGGTGCTGACGATAGGCAGGTGCATTTCTCATTCATCAGCACGGATTCCATGAGCGACAGCCATTCAGCATCCATTACGATGGCCGGAAGCAGACATGAAAGCACAACTTACCTCCCCTCGAATCAAGACCGCTTCTCCCCCACTTGCTCGTTTTCACAGTCCTGCTTCATTTTCGCGGCCCCTCCCTGCTGTCTCTTGCTCACAAAGGCTCTAGGTGGCGCTAAGGACGTCCACCGGCGGTGCAGAAAGAAAACAGGAAAATACTTAAAAATGAGTAGCACGTGCCCAGGAGCCCGTAGCTCTCCTCTCACAGAACTCCTCGGGAAGGAGGTAGGGTTACCAAGGAAGCCGGAGGGCGCTAAGGATTCCAGGGGGTGCAAGGACCGCCCCCCCAGCTCTGTTTTTATTCTTCCTCCTTATTCTGAAATAGCTGTTTTTTTATTTTTTAATGTATTTATTTATTTTTGGTCTCAGAAAAGCATTGGACTGACAAGCATAAGGATAAGCCGGGAAGTTATCAGTTTCTCCTGAAATAAACCACTGTTTATTCCATCCTATCTATTTTTTTGCCTTTTGTTGTTTTAGGGCCACGCCTGTGGCATGTGGAGGTTCCCAGGCTAGGGGTCTAATCAGGGCTACAGCTGCAGACCTACACCGCAGCCATGGCAACGCGGGATCCAAGCCGTGTCTGCAATCTACACCGCAGTTCAGGGTAATGCAGGATCCTTAACCCACTGAGCGAGGCCAGGGATTGAACCCGCAACCTCATGCTTCCTAGTTGGATTCGTTTCCACTGAGCCACGATGGGAGCTCCCATCCTAATTATATATATTTTTTATTTGTTTGTTTGTCTTTTTGCCTTTTCTAGGGCCTCACTTGCGGCATATGGAGGTTCCCAGGCTAGGGGTCCAATCAGAGCCAAGCTGCATCTGCAACCTACACCACAGCTCACAGCAACGCCGGATCCTTAACCCGCTGAGTGAGGCCAGGGATCGAACCAATAACCTCATGGTTCCTAGTCAGATTCGTTAACCACTGAGCCATGAAGGGAACTCCATGAAAGTGAGATGTTGAAAAGACTGTCTGTCCTTTGCAAATTATTTGTTTTTCTACATATTATTTTTTTTATTTTTCCATTATAGCTGGTTTACAATTTCTGTCAATTTTCTCTTCTTAGGGCCACATCTGCAGCATGTGGAAGTTCCTGGGCCAGGAGGTGAATCGGACCCGCAGCTGCCGGCCTACGTCACAGCCACAGCCACCCCAGATCTGAGATTTGTCAGACCTACACCACAGCTCACGGCAACGCTGGATCCTTAACCCACTGAGCGAGGCCAGGGATCGAACCTGCGTCGTCATGGATGCTAGTCGGGTTCTTAACCCGCTGAGCCAGCATGGTAATCTGCAAATTTGTTTTATTTAGGAATAAGGTTTAAACTTACCTGTCATGGCGTGCTGTGTTACCTCAGCAAGCTCCCTGGAGTCCCCTTATCCTTGTCTTTACCCATGAAAAGAGCAAAAAACAAAAACTTCCGCTTCCTTTAGAAAAATGAAAGAAATGTATACATTTAAATAGTGGTTTCTTCTATATTTTGAGTCAGACAAGCTCACAGCTACATGAGTGTGCCCCCTAGTGGCTGAATTAATCCAGTGATTAAAAAATAAAAAACAGCTATTGACAAAGTGTTAGATTATTGCATACTGAGGATAGGACACCAGAATTTGTATATGTATATAAACACTTAACCTTTTTTATTAAAGTATAGTTGATTTACAGGGTTCTGTAAATTTCTGCTCTACAGCACAGTGACCCGGTCATACATATATATACATTCTTTTCCTCGTATTATCTTCCATCCTGGTCTGTCCCAGGAGACTGGCTGGAGCTCCCTGTGCTGCACAGCAGGACCTCATGGCTTATCCATCGTCAGTGTCATAGTTTGCATCTGCTGACCCCAAACTCCCCGTCCCACCCCCTCCCTCCCAGGCCCTTGGCAGACACAAGTCTGTTCTTTCAGTGAGTCTGTTTGTTTTGTAGATGGGTTCATTTGTTCTATATTTTAAATTCCACATAGAAGTGATATCATATGGTATTTGCCTTTTTCTGACTTTCTTCACTTAGTATGAGAATCTCTAGTTGCATCCACGTTGCTGCAAATGGCATGATTTTGTTCTTTTTGATGGCTGAGTAGTATTCCATTGTGTATATGGACCCCATCTTCTTAACCCATTCATCTGTCAATGGACCTTTAACTTGTTTCCATGTCTTGGGGGTTGTGAATAGTCTTGCTGTGAACATTGGGGTGCAAGTATCTTTTCAAATTATGGTTTTCTCTGGATAAATGACCAGGAGTGGGGTTGCTGGATCATGTGGTAGTTCTATATTTTGTATTCTTTCTTTTTTTTTTTGTCGTTTCTTTTTGCCTTATCTAGAGCCGCACCCCCGGCATATGGAGGTTCCCAGGCTAGGGGTTGAATGGGAGCTGCAACTGTCAGCCTACACCACAGCCACAGCACGGGATCCAAGCTGCATCTGCGACCTACACCGCAGCTCACAGCAACCCCGGGTCCTTAACCCACTCAGCGAGGCCAGGGATCGAACCCTCGTCTTCATGGGTACTCGTCAGGTTCGTTACCACTGAGCCGTGACGGGAACAACTATAAACACTTTTTAAAGAGAAGTTTTAGAGTCACAGCGACATTGAGAGGAACGTACAGAGATTTCTCACGTACTGTTGCCGTGCCCTAGATGTGCCTTCCCCAAAAAAGTCTAAAATTAAAAAAAAAATTAACTACCTCTGCCGACAAAATTTTATAATTTATCCATTCGTTTTAGGACAAGGGTTCATAACGGGTCTGGTCTGCAGTGTTCTGAGGCACCACAGCAGTTGGTATCCTTTTGAGATGCGGTGCACCTTACACTGAAATTTTAAAGGCTCTTCGAAAGAGCTAAGGAAGGGGTTCCCATTGTGGCTCAGTGGGTTAAGAACCAGATTAGGATCCATGAGGGGGCGGGTTCGAGCCCTGGCCTCGCTCAGTGGGGTAAGGATCCCGCATTGCCATGAGCTGTGGTGTAGGTTTGCAGATGTGGCTCGGATCCCACCCCTAGCCTGTGAACTTCCCCATGCCATGAGCATGGCCCTAAAAAGCAAAAAAGAAAAAAGAAATCTCTAAGAGAAAATCAGCTCTGCCTGGAGCGGTTAACGATTGCAAATGAAGCAGGAATTTGCCCCAGGACCCTGAGCAGAGAAGCCCACAGCCTGCAAAATGCGGTAGACTGTTTTCCCTTTTTTTTTCCATCTTTCTAGAGACCAGGACCGAGAAAGGAGAGTGTTTTCTCGGGTGTCCACATGGGCTTTGCTTTCTCCTGGGGTTTTCTAGTCAACGGAAGACAAGAGGAAGGAGGAAAGGCGACATTCGAGGTCCCGCTGGGGCTATGGTGAGTCCCCGGGGGGACGGCTGTGTCCACGTGCCCCTTTCCGCGCCCATCGCTCGTGGGGGTTTGAGGACACGGCCTCCAAAGAGCGTCCGCAAGCTCAAAGTCTATGATTCAGTTCCTCTGTCTTCTCACTTCACAACGAACGTTCTCCTAAGATGCTCCTAAAAGGCTGTGTTGAAAACCTCAGGGCGCAAAGGGGCGCGGGAGGAGCTCCCGTGGCGGCTCAGCGGGTTAAGGACCGGTTTTCGTTGCTGTGAGGTTGCAGATTCGATCCCCGGCCTTGCTCAGTGGGTGAAGGATCCGGTGGTGCCGGGAGCTGTGGGGTTAGGTCACAGGGGCAGCTCGGATCCTGTGTTGATCCTGGCTGGAGTGTAGGTTGCAGCTGCAGCTCCAAGTCGACCCTTAGCCTGGGAACTTCCATATGCCGTGGGTGCGGCTCTAAAAAAAGCAAAAAAAAAGGGTGAAGGAGAAAGAAACAAGAAGTGGCATCAGATCCACTGTGCCTTTCCTAAAGTAGCGTTTGGGAAACAAATCGCCTCCAGGGCGATTGCACAGGCTCGCTTAGGGCGAAGGAAAAATCCTTATTTCATATCGAACACGCATATGATGATTTGCATTTGACACCAGATGTTTCTATTATTCCCTAGGAAAGGCAACGGAAGAAGAGATGTGTGTTGAACAGGCACGGAACAATATGACGATGTTTTTCCTGGAGTTACAGAGGAGACGCACCGATGGGTGGGGCGTCCGTGGCGAATGCGGGGTGCAGCGTCAGCCCGGGATCTAAGGAACTGTGTCCCCCTGGCTGAGTTAGAGACCATGTCCGAGCCCCAGAGACCTGTTGTATGGACGTAGAGTGGGCTGAATACTCTCCCCATAAATGACAGGTGTGTGTCCTTGACCCTGGAACCTGGGAACAGGACCTCGTAGGCAAATGGGGTCTTGGCAGATGCAATCAAGGGAAGCTAGGGTTCCTCCCGGATCAGGGTGGATTCTAATTCAAGGACAAAGGTCTTTCTAAAGAGAAGGGACTTCTGGAGTTCCCGTCATGGCTCAGAGGCCACAAACCCGACTAGCATCCATGAGCGGGGGTGGGGGGTCCATGCCTGGCCTCGCTCAGCGCGTTAAGGATCCAGTGCTGCCACCAGGTCGCAGATGCGGCTCAGATCTGGTGTTGCCGTGGCTATGGCGCAGGCCGGCAGCTGCAGCTCCGATTCGAAGCCTAGCCTGGGAAATTCCATACATGCCGCAGAGGCCACCGTAAAAAAAAAAAAAAAGGATTAATAGGAGGAAAAGAAATTTAATTACATACATCCTCAAAAGACATGAAACGCCAGTGTAGTCAGGCAACTGAGGTTTATACACCAACTTGAGGCAAGGGAATTAGGGTTTGAGATTCAAATCACAGGAAGAAAACCAGACCAGATTGAGTCAAGGAGCACGTGCCGTTGCGTGCAGCTATGTCTTCCCGATAAGAGAAGTTGTCTCTGGTGATAATTCTTGCTCTAAATTCTTTTAGGCAGCTACTTCTCGGTCTAAATTCTTTTAGGCAGTTAAGGGGGAACGCACACAGCTTTTCCCGAGTAGGCTGGGTCTCTCCTGCCTTCCGCTGAAAACCATCCAACCCAGTGCTGGAACCGTGCACAAGCCCTTCCATCCTTGACTTTTGCAAGAAAAGACTTTGCCTTTCACCTCCTAGGCCTCGCCTCCATCTCCAAAGGCCAACTCCAGAATTCATGACGAGGAAGCGTGGTGACAGCTAAACACCAGTGGAAACAGTCTCCACGAAGTCGAGCCTCGGCCACGAACTTAACCCTAACGGGCTTTTCACAAACGATCTCCTCCTTGCTGAACTGCCTTCTGTTACTCACGGTCACTCTCCAGTGAGAGTTCTCCTGCACCTGGCATTTTCTGTCTCCTGTTCAACCCCTGACACCCCTTTCCTGGGGCCACCTTCTTTCCAGAGAGAAGGGCACGGAGCGAAAAGCCCAAAGTCGAGCAGAAACCATCACCAGGCGCCCTCACGTCAGACTTGACGACTCCGAAATAATAGAAGGAGGGAGACTAGTACAGACACCTTAAGCCATAACGCTGTTTTTCAAACTAAACCCATAAAAGCCCTCGCTGTCCCCTCTCAAGGGAGGACACGGTTTGGAAGCGTTTGCCTGCAGGGGCCTCCTCTGCCCGGCAGAGCAACACAGCTCCTCTTTTTGCTTCACCCCAAGCTCCGACACCCACGAAGTCTCCGAGGCCTCATGGGTGTCAGGGGACAGAGGCCGCGCATTCAGCTGCAGCAGCTCGCTCCGAGATGGGCCAGCGGCTGCCCAGCTCCTTCCCCACGCGCCAGCTGTCCGCCGCCACCTCCGCCCGGCCGCGCCGCTTAGTCCCCCTCCTTGTCACACAGACAAAACGGGAACACCCCGCAGCAGGGCTTCAGCCACACGCTGTCCTGGTTCAGTTCCGAGAGCTGCAGTGGCACCGGGGCGAGGGACCGCCTGTGCCGGGCCAGGGCGTCTGCCGCCGTCTGGATCACCACGTCGTACAGAGGCTCCGTGTCCCGCGTCAGAGGGGTGGACTCGGAGGGGTCTCTGGACAGGTCGAAGACGAGGGGAGGGTTGTGGTAGGTGACCAGCTCCCCCGAGCACCTGCAGTAGCTGGTCTCGTAGCAGGCCTGCGCCCCCGGCGGCTGGAATACCGGGGTCACGTAGTGCACTTTCCACACGGCCTGGCCTGGATGAGAAAAGACTCGTCAGAGGCGTCCAGCCCTGGGCCACTGCCCCGGGTCCCTGTACCTCCTCCAGCCTCTTTCAGGTCCTTCTCTCCGCCTACCGGTTAGCGCTAAGTACCGTTTCGTCCTTAGAGCGATCCTGAACTTTGAAATCCCCTAGTGGGACTCGACACATTCTTTCTTTCTTTCTTTTTTTTTTGCTTTTTAGGGCGGCACCTGCAGCATAGGGAGGCTCCCAGGCCAGGGGTCGAATCAGAGCTGCAGCTGCCCGCCACAGCCACAGCCACAGCCACGCGGGACCCGAGCCGCGTCTGCAACCTGCACCACAGCTCACGGCAACGCTGCATCCTTAACCCGCTGAGCGAGGCCAGGGATCGAACCCGCGTCCTTACGGACAGTACGTCAGGTTCTGAATCTGCTGAGACACGATGGGAACTTTTACTTTACGCATCTTTTGCTATTTGTTCTCTTTCTCAAAATTTGTCTTTCTTTTCGTTTTCATGTTTTAAAGTTTCCCTGAAGTAGAGTTGACTTTCAACGTTGTGTTAGTTTCAGGGATACAGCAAAGGGACTCAGGGATCCATGTACACACATGTCCATTCTCTCTCAGAATCTTTTCCCACACCGACGATCACAGAAGACTGGGCACAGCTCCCTGTGCTGGACAGCAGGTCCCCGCTGGCCAGTCGTTCCACAGCCCTCAGGGTGCCTGTGGCAGTCCCACACCCCCAGTCCATCCCGGCCCCCCACCTGTCCCCGTAGGTAGCTGTGAGTTTGTTCTCTATGTCTGTGAGACTGTTTCTCTTTTGCCCATCCTTTCTTCAATTCTACATAGAAGTGATATCACACGGTGTTTGTCTTTCACCGTCTCACTAACTTCGCTTGGTATGATTGCCTCCAGGTCCGTCCGTGTCGCTGCAAAGCGGCACGATCTCATTCTTTTTTACGGCTGCGTAGTATTCCATTGCCTATATGTACAGCAGCCCCTTGCCTTTCCAAAGAAAGTGATTCTCAGAAACCGTTCCAAGGAGATACATGGAGGGGCAGCCCGAGAAAGGACCGGTCTGGGCTGAAGTGGGGAGAAGACAGTGTTGGGAACAGGCTGGAATGACACCCCCCGCCATGGCATCCGTGGGGAGCAGGGGCTGGAGTACTCACTGTTGTTCGGATGCCAGCGGACGGCGTGCAGGAAAACGCCGCAGTAGTGGAACAGGAACTCATGCTCTGAGCGCTGGACGTCACCCTGGAGCAAGGGCAGGAGGTTCCGTCCATCGATAATCCTGTAGGTGGATGCAGAGGAGATGAGACTCGGAACCCTGACCCAAGAGGACCATGCACTGGATATTCAGCAAAATACACATGCTGTCAGAGACACCGTACTCCCCCAGGAAAGAGAAAACACCCCTATATTTGCAGCAAAGTGACAAGATCAAGGAATACGTCAGTGCACCTTCCATCGAATGATGAAGCCGTGAGCACACAGATCACAATTTCCTTTGCAACCGTGTCCCTCTCCTGGGAAAGAGACATTATAGACCCTCTAAAGAGCTTATCCTTTTTCTCTTATATTAGAAAACGCATCATACCTTAGGTAAAAAGAATTCTAGGAGAATCTACCTAGTGATAAAAAAACAACAGAATCACAAATCCCAGATAATCCTAAAAATGTCATGAAGGAAATGCAGCTGTCTTTCCTCTCAGATAAATGCTGGACCTCACTGACGCAAAACCTTTAAAACCTGTGGGAGTTACCGCTGTGGCAAGGGGATTAAGGGTCTGTCCTTGTCACGGCAGCAGCCCGGTCCGCCGCTGTGGGGCCAGTTTGATCCCTGGCCCAGGAACTTCCACATGTCTCAGGCACAGCAGAAGAAGAAAAAGGGTGAGGGGGAGGAGGAGAAGGAGAAGAAGAAGAGGAAGAGGGAGAAGGAGAAGAAGAGGAAGAGGAAGAGGAAGAAGAAGAAGAAAAAGAATGATTATACTTAGTGCCGCCAAGGGTGTGCAGCAGCTGCAGCCCTCACCCAGTGCTGGCGGGAACGCAAAACGGCGCAGACAGGTTGGGAATCAGTCCTAAATTTTGCCCTACCGGGCATTCGCCAGGAAGACTTTTAAAAATATATGTCCATACAAAGCCTCTGTGCCAAGGTCCAGTGCAAGTTTCATCATTAAATCCAAGTCAATACACCAGCCCCACGTCCATCATCTCTTGATACAGATCCGTAGGCACCATATTATTTATGGCTTAAAAACACGGACCCCTGTTCCCCATTATACAGAATGCATGGGGGAAATGACTCAAAATTCCCTCAGGGGATAAACCAAGAAACAACCACAAGAAAGGAAACAATTAAAAATCCTTGTGGGAGTTCCCGTCATGGCTCAGTGGTGACGAACCTGACTAGCAACCATGAGGACCCCGATTCGATCCCTGACCTCGCCCAGTGGGTTAAGGATCCGGCGCTGCCATGAGCTGTGGCGCAGGCTGGCAGGTGCAGCTCCGATTAGACCCCTAGCGTGGGAACCTCCATATGCCTCGGGGGCGGCCCTAAAAAGACCCCCCCCAAAAAAAAATCATTGGGAAGGAGGCAGGGTCAAGATGATAGAGGAGTTAAAGACGTGGAGTGCACTTTCTCCCACAAACACATCAAAAAAAAAAAAAAAACCCAAAAAACAAAAGAGCCATCTACACATACGACGATTCACACGGAACGTCCACTGAGAGCTGACAGAAGATCTCGGGGCTCGAAAAAGCACAAGAGACCCTCCACATAACTGCGCAGAACAAAAGAAGAAAACAAAAAGGAGAAAGAGAAATCACCGCAAAATTCCCTGCCCTCAATGTTCCCTCAATGCTAACGTTTCCTTTTTTTTCTTTTTTTTTGGGGGGGTGCCCCACAGCAAAGGAAAAGCCCCCAGGCCAGGGATCTGTGTCCATTTCCCTCCCTGTCGACAATTGGACAGTGTCAGAAGCAGATCACAGCCTCGTAAGACTGGGTGCGTGACAGGGGCTCCACTGTTTATCGTCGCCATGGTTGTCACCTGTCTTGAGGCACGGTCGCCCCGGACACGGCAGCCAGAGTCGGGAAGATGTCCATCAAGCTGGTCGGCTCCTCGATCACCTTCCCGGCGGGCAGCCGTCCGGGCCAGCGCATCAGTCCGGGGACGCGAATCCCGCCTTCCCAGCCGCCCATGCCTTTTCCACCTGCGTTTGGGGCAAGGCAACCAGGTCCCGGTTAAAACGGTCCCTGCGGTCGCCAAGGCGGGCGGGGAGGGGGCGGGAGTGGGAGGGACGGGGAGTTTGGGGTCAGCAGTTGCAAACTGTGACATTGAGGATGGATAAGCAATGAGGTCCTGCTGTCCGGCATGGGGAACTCTGTCTGGTCTCATGACGGAAGATTCCATGAGAAACGAAACGCATGTATGTGTGTGACTGGGGCACGTGGCTGTACAGCAGAAACGGACACAACGCTCTAAATCAACTCTGCCCCAATAAAAATAAAGGAAAGGAGTTCCCGCCGTGGTGCAGTGGATAACGAATCCGACTAGGAACCATGAGGTTGCGGGTTCGATCCCTGCCCTTGCTCAGTGGGTTAAGGATCCGGCATTGCCGTGAGCTGTGGTGTAGGTTGCAGACGCGGCTCGGATCCCGCATTGCTGTGGCCGTGGCGTAGGCCAGTGGCTACAGCTCCGATTAGACCCCTAGCCTGGGAATCTCCACATGCCACGGGTGCGGCCCTAAAATGACAAAAGGCAAAAAAAAAGGAAAAAAGTTAAAACAGCAAATACACCTGCCATCTCTGACTTTTTTTGTTTCCTTGTTTGTTTTGTCTTTTTTTAGGGCTGCACCCACAGTATATGGAGGTTCCCAGGCTAGGGGTCTAACAGGAGCTGTAGCTGCCGGCCTACACCACAGCCACAGCAACGGGGGATCCGAGCCGCGTCTGCAACCTGCACCGCAGCTCACAGCAAGGCCAGATCCTTAACCCACTGAGTGAGGCCAGGGAGTGAACCCGCATTCTCATGGATCCTAGTTTGGTTCATTAACTGCTGAGCCAAAGCGGGAACTCTGTGAGGATCTTTCTTTTGTTCCTGACTGAACCCGGAACCCTGGAGACTGACTGAAGGGCCATAGTCTGGCTCATTTATCACGGCAGGTTGTTCCTCGGAATGCAAACAGGGCACTAGTAACAGCACAGCGATGAGTGGCCTGAAGCCAAAATTCCCCGGAGTAAACAAGGTGGAATGGCCGGACAACAGAGTTAACAGGGCTTAATCATTTCATGCAGTGACTCAAAGTGGAGTTTAAAATCCTAGCCAATTGAGAAATGAAGTTTTTTTTTTTTTTAGCATTCTCATAGGCCAAAAAGACAATCTCAACGGGAAAACTTCCCAGGAGGCACGTGCTGTCAGCTGCAGGTGTAGGCTGCCGACACGGCTCGGATCCCGCGTTGCTGTGGCTGTGGTGCAGACCAGCAGGTGCAGCTCTGATTCAGCCCCTAGCCTGGGAACCTCCAGATGCCGCAGGTGCAACCCTAAAAAAATGAAAGATAGGAAGAAAGAAAGAAAGAAGTGAAAGCGAGAGAGAAAGAAAGAAAGAGAGAGAGAGAGAGAGAAAGAAAGAAAGGGAAAGTGAGAGAGAAAGAAAGAGAAAGAGAGACAAAGAAAGAGAGAGAAAGAAAGGGAAAGCGAGAGAGAAAGAAAGAAAGAGAAAGAGAGAGAGAGAAAGAAAGAAAAAGAGAGAGAAAGAAAGAAAGAGAAAGAGAGAGAAAGAAAAAGAAAGAAAGAAAGAAAAAGAAAGGGAGAGAAAGAAAGGAAGAAAAAGAAAGAGAGAGAGAAAAAGAAAGGGAGAGAAAGAAAGGAAGAAAAAGAAAGAGAGAAAGAAAGAAAAAGAGAGAGAGAAAGAAAGAGAGAGAGAAAAAGAGAGAAAGAAAGAAAAAGAGAGAGAGAGAAAGAAAGAGAAAGAGAGAGAAAGAAAAAGAGAGAAAGAAAGAAAGAGAGAAAGAAAGAAAGAAGGGAAGGGAAGGGAAGGAAGGCGCTTGTTGGGTCTTCCCGCTGTCATCACTTCATCGCGTGGGCTTTCATCGTAAAGGCCACGGAGAGCTGTGGTCCCACCAGAGGCCGTGGCCTCCTGGCCTCACCTTTGTATATGCCGTTCCAGCCTCCCAGCTGCGCGTGGCCGCGCCTAGACTCCAGGTGACCTCCGTGGTCAGATGTGAAGTAGACGAGCGTGGTGTTCCTCAGACCCAGGTCATCGATGGCGTCCAGAAGCTTGCCTGAAGCCATGAGAAAAGGGGACTCGTAAAACCAAGGGTAGCGAGAGGCTTGGGTTTTATGACCAATCCCGATGGGGGTTCGTGGCGAAAATGGTTCTGATCTAAGACGTACCGCTTTCCTTTCTCTTTTACTAGTTTATATATATACATCTATATATTTATATATGTGGTTTATATACATACTTATACATATTAAAACCTATTATATATATTAATAGATATGTTACACGATACAACATGAATTTCCTAGTAAACATATAAATGTCTGTGTTTAGCCTGCTGGTGCTGGAAAGCATGCAATTATTTTCATGCTTAGTATCTAATTAATAATTAAAAAAAAATTCTTGGATCGAGTTCCCATTGTGGTGCAGCAGAAAATGGATCCGACTAGGAACCATGAGGTTACAGGTCCAATCCCTGGCCTTGCTCAGTGGGTTAAGGATCCGGCGTTGCCGTGAGCTGTGGTGTAGGTTGCAGACACGGCTTGGATCCCGCGTTGCTGTGGCGAAGGCCGGCGGCTACCGCTCCAATTAGACCCCTAGCCTGGGAAATTCCATATGTGGCAGGGGCAACCCTAAAAAAGAAAAAAATAAATACAATAAAAATCCTCGGAGTTCCCATTGTGGCTCAGCGGGTTAAGAACCCGGCTAGTATCTATGAGGACGCAGGTTCAAACCCTGGCCTCGCTCAGTGGGTTAAGAATTCAGTGTTGCCGTGAGCTGTGGTGGGGGCCAGCAGCTGCAGCTCCAATTCAGCCCCTGCTCTGGGAACTTCCATATGCTACAGGCACGGCCATAAATAACAATAATAATAATAAATATTTTAAAAATTCTCCAAACCTTAGGAATAGAATCAATTCAAAACACTGGCTGCCATCGTGCTTAAGGGTAAAATATTGAAACTGTTTCATTAGCAGCAGCTATAACGGAAGACTTTACTTATTATCGCTGTCATTATCATCATGACCTGCTTTTTTTCGGGATCACCTGACCAATGCAGTCAACATAAAACTTAAATGCACGTGTTCTTGGAATGAGAGACAAACTGGACGTTAGCTGAGATGGACATAATTGTCTATGTTGAGATCCTGGAAAATCTTAAAAAACTATTATTACGTATGCATATAATATATAATTTGCAGAATAAAATAATGTAGAAAATCTGTAATTATAGAGCATAATATATTAAAATATGAGATTACATACTGATATATTAATCATATATAGTAATATTACAATATATAATACATGACATAACACGATTTAATTATATTTTAATAAGAGTATACATGCTATATACTAATACTTTTTGTTAGACTCCAGGGTTTTCAACATAATTGTATTCTTTATAGATATCAAGTTACCGTGAGATGTTTCCATTCTTAGTATTAGAGAGATTAAAACAATAATTAGATAGTGGTAACACCTTTATAGAAACACAAATTTACATTATAAATACAGTACAGATATATTTCTAGCATCAACTGAAATACATTAGTGAGTTTATATATAAATATTAAATTTATATTAAAAGTACAGTATGTATATTTCTAGCCTCAACTGAAATATGTAATATATGTAAATGTATGTATTGAATATATATAAATTTCAATGTACATTGCTAAACAGTATAGATATATTTCCAGCATCAACTGAAACATATATGTAAGTTTGTGTGTATCAAAAATATCTTATGAATGTATATTACACATATCTAAAGTTATACATTACACACTATGTAATACATACATATATATATATTAAGAAAGCATTTCTAACCTTTCCATGACCACCTTCTAATTATTTTTTTTCTTTTTACTGCCACACCTGTGGCATATGGAAGTTGCCGGGGTTGGCATTGGAGTTGCAGCTGCCAGGCCACAGCACAGCCACAGCAACACCAGATCTGAGCTGCAGCTGTGACCTGCACCGCAGCTTATGGCAACACCACATCCTTAATGCACTGAACGAGGCCAGGGATCAAACCCACATCCTCTTGGCTACCAGTCAAGTTCTTAACCTCCTGAGCCATATCAGGAACTCACTAATTATTTTTTAAATATCCCTAAATACTAAGATACAAAGCCCTCAAAGTAACTGGCTAGGTGTAAAAGATAGGATTGCCTACACTGAAAACCTGACAGATTTCAGTTGATACTAGAAATATATGTAGTTCCTGTCGTGGCTCAGTGGTTAACGAATCCGACTAGGAACGATGAGGTTGCGGGTTCGATCCCTGTCCTCGCTCAGTGGGTTAAGGATCCAACGTGGCCGTGAGCTGTGCTGTAGGTTGCAGACGCGGCTCGAATCTTGAGTTGCTGTGGCTGTGGTGAAGGCCGGCAGCTACAGCTCTGATTAGACCCCTAGCCTGGGAACCTCCACATGCCGCCAGTGCAGCCGTACAAAAGGCAAAAAGACAAAAAAAAAAAAAAAAAGAAATATGTTACATATTATATTATTTATATAATACAATAGACACATATATTGTATTATTTATACAATATGCTAGATATATATTGTATTACTTACATACTAGGCTAAACACATAGTATGTATTAATTATTTATATAATGTGCTTTAAATATATATTGTATTATTTATATAATATACTAGACATATATTGTATTATTTATATAATATGCTAGATATATATTGTAAATTATATAATATGCTCAAATATATATTGTATTAGTCATATAATATGCTAGACATATATTGTATTATTTATAAAATATACTAGACATATATTGTATTATTTATATAATATTCTAGACATATTGTATATTATATAAAATGCAAAAAACATATATTGTATTACTTATATAATGAGCTAAACATACATTATATATTAAATTATTTGTATAATATACTATCTATATAATGTGCTAAAGAACTTTGTATGATTTATATAATATGCTAGACATATATAGCATATTATATTCCTTATACAATCAAACATAAGATGTATGCTTATGACTAAATATGCCTATTTTTTCAGGGCTGCATACTGCGGCATGTGGGGGTTGAATCGGAGCCACAGCTGCCGGCCTACACCACAGCCACAGCAACGCGGGATCCGAGCTGCATCTGCAACCTACACCACAGCTCACGGCAATGCCGGATCCTTAACCCACTGAGCGAGGCCAGGGATCGAACCCGCAACCTCACGGTTCCTAGTCGGATTCATTTCTGCTGCACCACGCCGGGAACTCCCATACACAACTTTCTAAGACAGCTTTGCACTCTCGCGGGCCCGTCTGCTCTGCCCGGCGGCACTCCGGCTGCCCCCGACACGGCCCGCCCGCCGCCACCGCCCAGTTCCAGGGCTCGTAACCCGGTGCCCACAACTCCAGCCATTTGTCCTCCTCCAGTCGGACACTCAGACCCTCCTCACGGATACTGAGAAAGCTGCTCTTGAGATAAGAGGTCTGAATTCTCATTCTTTCCCGTCCTGTGACTCATGAGCCCGCTGAGGTTTTCCCCTGGGTGGGGCCGGGTGTGTCACTTGCATCCAAAGCCTCTGCCTGGAAGGCAGGAAGCCAGGAAGCCAGGCGCCGAGGTTCCTGGAGTTTGCCCGGTCCCGGCGATGGCAGCGCCCAAGAGCCTGCTGACCTAAAGAACGCTCCCCAAGAGCCCAGCCGCTGGCCTCACCCCTGTCGGTAAGCTCTCTGCCCCGCATGGGCACCGCCCGGCCAGCGGCGAGGGGCCCAGGCACAGCTGCAGCCTGGAGCCAGCCACCAACACCTGCTGCTTCTCCTCCCTCACCTGTCCCGGGGGATAATGACACGACGATTACAAAGACGCTGGCCATCTCTTAGAGCGTTCGCGGGGACCGATCCAGGACACCGTCTCGGTGCTTCACGTCCCTTCCTCCGAGCCGAGCATCACCGTGTTGATTCAATCCACAGACTCCATCATCTCTGGGACTGACGGTTGTGTGAAAGTCATTTTAAAGACCAGGTGCCTCGTGGGACTTCCCAACCATGAACCTCTGCCAAGAAGCCTTTGTAACAAGGCAAATGCCATTTCCTGACCGTGGGGGTATCTGGCCAGCTTCCGGAGCAGATTTGGGGCGGGGAGTGGGGGTTAAATAACCTTCTTGGTTTTCCTGAAATTACACCTCAAAGCAGGTGACTGATTATTCTTCCTAAAGGCTCCATCCCGCCTAAACGGGCAGAACACACGAAGCCCGAGGGTGTCGCCCCCGGGGTCTCACACGTCAGGTTCTAACACAGGGTCGTGCCTTCCTGATGGACGCTGGAGAGCCCCGCTGCCATCGGGACGCGGCCCAAGTCCACTGGGGTGGGGGCCCCGCGCCAGCACCGAACACGCCGTGGGTGTGAAGGCGGGTACTTTCCAGGTGCTGAGTTAAGAGGCACGAGGAGACGGGAACTGAATCCGATCGGCGTGATGTGTGCTGAAGACGCACTTTGGGGACAAAAGCTGGCGGAATGCAACGTCTTCCGCTGATCCCGTTCTCAGTGCTTTCTTTCATTGATACAGTACCCACAACAACCAGCCCCCCACCTTCGACCCACCCCCGACCGCCACAAGAGAGTCCTAAAAGATCCGAAACAAGCAAAGAATAATGCCGTTACCAACCTGACCCGTTATCCAAAAATTTGAATCATGCTTACTCAGGTCCCAATAGAAAGCAGAAAAGGTGAATTGAAAATAAAAAAGCCTGTGAGTGTCAATGGCAGATAACTCCCTGTAACATTGTTTTTGTTGTTGTTGTTGTTAAAATATGGCTTTCAAATATCCTGGCTCGCTGACCTGTTTTCAACACACTTGTCCATGTGTATTATTGCCCCACGGCCACCGAGAAAAGCCCACTGAAACCCAACTTCCCCAACGTGTCTTATTGGGTGCCGCCTCCGTGCTGCAGTGTTCATTTTATGAACTTGGATATTTTGGTAACGCTCCGTTAACTAAAAAAAGTTAGAGCAAGTGGTAAGTGACTTGTTTTTCTTTGGGGGAGGGGAGTCTCGTTTGCTCGTTTTAGTTCTCGCACCCCGAGTTGGAACTGGTCACTTTGCTCCTCGTCAAAAAGACCAGAAGGGTCAGTGGGACCGAGTTCGGAGGCAGAGGAAGATGAGCAATAGGGCTTTTGGGGAGCAGGGGTGTTGTGGTCTCGTCCTGGCGGAGGGATAAAAACTAGGAAGGGGACACACACACACACACACACAACACACTCCCCACCAGGCACACACACACCCTACCTAGACATATGTGTATACATATCTGATTAAAACATCCATAATAATAATAATTAAATTTGCAAAGATTTCCTATGAACTGGCAGCGCTTCAAGGGTTCCCCTTGGTGGGGCCCGACTTGCAAAGCACCTGCCTGTTTCCCGCGACACGTTTCACACCAGGCGTCCTCCAGCCGGGCAGCAACATGCCGTCAGCTCGTGTCCTGCCGACGAGCAAGGCCACCACGCTTTCTCGGCACGCGTGTCGGAAAAGCCGAGTCCGGTTTGCTAACCGATGCGTGCGTTCCGGGAACACCCGCCGCCCTGGCTCCCCCTAGGACATCGGCCCACCGGGGTTTGGGGGTCCAGGCGGCACGCTGCCCACCCAGCCCCGACTCAGCTCTGGGCACCCCACGGACCGGAAAGAAAGGTCTGCAGCTGAGCCCAAGAGCACGGAGATCCGATGTGAGGTCAGGGCTCCCTCAGTCAAGGACACAGGGAAGGGGACAAAGGTCCCAGACGGAGACAGGTGGGCGAAAAGAACGTACGAGCCGTGAGCCTGTGTTTGCACTGGCTTTGTTCAGGACCTTCGGCTCTTACGTCGTGGATCCAAACGGATCCCAGACGTCTCTTCACAGGCGGTTTCTGGGCCACCTGAGCTACCAAGGCACCGAGGTGTCAGCCACGTGACCCCAGCCACTCACCCAGCATGGTGTCCATCTCCTCCACATTGTCCCCATACAGGCCGTGTTTGCTGACCCCGAGGAACGCGTCCGCTGTGGGGAGAGGCATGTGGACGTGGAGGAAGGAGAACAGGAGGAGGAAAGGTCCTTCCCGGTGCCTGCATAAAACACCAACCACACGGCGCTGGGGTGATCGATACCTGGGAGAGGCGAGCCACGTTGTGCTCAGGCAAGCCCCGCAGCCTCCTTCCGTCCTCTCCACGCCACGCAAGAGAGCACGCAGGCGCGAGACAGCCCCTGGCAAAGCCATCCTGGCTGGGGAGGATTTCAGGGCCCTCCCGCATCCAGATGGCAGGCTCCCCACGGCACATGGGAGATGCATGCGTTTAGAAGGGTCCCTGTCTGACCGTTAACAACAGCCCAGTTGTGGAGGTAACCTAAGTGTCCATTGACAGAGGCATGGATTAAGAAGATGTGGTGTATATACACAGTGGAATACTACTCAGCCATAAAGAAGAACAAAACAATGCCATTTGCAGCAACACCGATGCAACTAGAGATTCTCGTACTAAGTGAAGTAAGTTAGACAAAGATAAATATCCTACGATATTATTTACATGTGGAATCTAAAACAAGGATACACACGAACTTATGAAATAGAAATTGGCTAATTTATCTCTCTCAAGCACCTGAAAACAACCTAAATGTCCACTGACAGAGGAATGGCTAAAAAAGATGTGGTACGTCTATACAGTGGAATACTACTCAGCCATAAAAAAGAATGACAATGCCATTTGCAGCAACATGGATGCAACTAGAGATTCTCATACTAAGTGAAGTAAGTTAGACAAAGATAAATATCCTACGACATTATTTACATGTGGAATCTAAAACAAGGATACACACGAACTTATGAAATAGAAATTGGCTAAAATATCCCTCTCAAGCACCTGAAAACAACCTAAATGTCCACTGACAGAGGAATGGCTAAAAAAGATGTGGTATGTCTATACAGTGGAATACTACTCAGCCATAAAAAAAGAATGACAATGCCATTTGCAGCAACATGGATGCACCCAGAGATTCTCATACTAAGTAAAGTCAGAGAAAGACAAATATCAAATGATATCACTTACATGTAGAATCTAAAATAGGACGTATTTGAACTTATTTGCAAAACGGAAACAGACTTATAGGTGCTGAAAACAAAGTTATGTTCACCAGAGAGGAAGGGATGGGGAGGGATAAATTAGGAGCTTGGGATTCACAGATACCCACCACTGCATATAAAATAGACAAACAAAGTTTTTCTGTGTAGCCCATGGAACTGTATTTAGTATCTTGCAATAATCTAAAATGGAAAAGAAAAGAAAAAAAGAGACCCGCCCGCCACCAGGAAATTAAAGCTCAAATCCAGCTCTACATGGCACGCTTTCTCACGGAGCTCAAAGTCCCAGATTAGAGTCACACCCCAAGAGGGAGGCCCAGGAATGGGTGCACAGGCAGGAATTTGTAGAAACTCTGGCACTTTCACAACCCAAGGGCAAGCAAAGACAGATGCCACTTGGCAAGCTGTCCTCACACCTCTGGTTTCCACATGGAAACACACAAGAAGACACTGACCTAGTTCAAGTCCAAACACTGTGTCTGGACCAAATACACGTTGTCAGCAAACCAGGGTAGCACACAAGTTAAGCGCCACCCTTGGGACAGGTGTGCTCCGAGGAGACGGCGGAGGGTAAGGAAGGGGAGAGAGGTGGCATTTTCTTGTTAAGAGTTGCGCCAGAGGGGGGCTGCCTCGAGGAGCTTCCTTGGAAAACTCATGTCCACCAGGAACCTCAGAATGTGCTGGCAACTGGAACAAGGGTCTTGGGCGATGCAGCTGGGTAAGATGAGGCCACAGTGGGTTCGCTTGGGTCTGGAATCCCATAGCTGGTGTGCTCATAGGAAGACAGTCATCAGGACAGACAGACACAAACACACACACAAAGGGAAGAAAACAGCAGGAAGGCAGAGGCAAAAACTGCAGTGACACGCAGACAAGCCAAAGAGCAGCAATGGCTGGCAAGCCTCAGAAGCCGGACAACACAGGGAGGCATCTTCTAGTCTAGAACATGACACCTCGATTTCGGGCTTCTGGTCTCCAGCGATGCGAGAGGATAAATGGGTACCATCGTAAGCTGCTCTGCTCGTGGTGCTTTTTCATGGACATCCCGGGAAACTAATATTTTAAAGGCAAAAGCACAGGAAGCATCGAAGGAGTGCGCTGGTCATTAGAGACAGAGGAGACGGACTTCTGTGGGGTCACTTCACTCAGCGTCTTCATGGAGAGCACCGAGAAGACGGTTCTTCACCTCAGGGCGGACTGCACCGAGAGCAGTCTCTTTCCGAAAATGTCATTCTTTTTTTTAAATTCTTTTTTAAATTAGAGCGATGTACAGTGTTATGTCCATCTCTGCTGTACAGCACAGTGACCCAGTCACACATATACACACATTCCTGTTCTTATAGTATCTTCCATCATGGTCTATTCCAAGAGACTGGACAGAGTTCCCTGGGCTGCACAGCAGAACCTCATGGCTTATCGATTCTCAGTGTCACAGTTTGCATCTACTGACCCCAAACTCCCCAGTCCCCCCCCCCCCGGCCCTTGGCAACTCCAAGTCTGTTCTCTACGTCTGCGAGTCTGTTTCTGTTCTGCAGGCAGGTTTGTTTGTGTCCTATTTTAGATTCCACATGGAAGTGATAGCATATGGTATTTGTCTTGGTCTGACTTACTTCACTCAGTATGATCATCTCTAGTGGCAACCATGTGGCTGCAGACAGCCTTTTTCATGACTGCATAGTATTCCAAAGATGCCGCACTTAACCTAAACTGCCAAGATAAGGGAGGGCTCTCAACAGTGAGAGCATGTGTAAGTTTGCAAATCGAAGCTGCCAGAATAAAGAATGGTGTTCAGGGTGACGGGCCGAAGACTGCTCCGCCCCAAAGATGTCCACATGCTCATTCCAGCACCTGTGCATACGTTATCTTCCATGGCAGAAGGGACTTTGAGGGTGTCGGGAAGTCAATCTACCTTGAGGTGGGGAGATGGCCCTGGGTTCTTTGGGTGGACCCCAGGCAGTCACAAGAATCCCTCTAAGAATAATAGGGTCAAAAATCAGAAGAAATAAGGGGACCGATGACAACAGAAGCAGAAGAGGAGGTGATACAGCCAAGGAGAGCAGGCAGCCTCTAGAAGCTGGAAGAGACGAGGAAAAAATCCGTCCCCAGACCCTGCAGAACAAACAGGTCCTGCCGACTCCCGGGTTTCAGTCCCATAAGATGAACTGCTGATTCCCCTGAGCTCAAGCACCGTAATATGATACCTTTATGCCATTTCCAGACGTGAAGGGGCGACGGGTCACAGCAGCCCGCGGAAACCCACACACCAAGAATCCGGGTGAAAGCCGTTTCTGGCTTTGTCACCCTGAGCCGCGCGCGTGTGGTCCCAAGGCTGATCCACCGAGCAGCTAGCCTCTTGAAGTTTCCGAGGGCTGGGGGGGAGGGCACCTCGCAATATGCTCATGGCCTCTTCGTCCCGCTTCCCAGAACTTGGAGCTTTCCTCGCCCTACAGGAACCCAGCCACCGTCTGCACCTCCAACGCAAACAGATTTCTAGCTCTCCCGGTCTCCACGCTGCGACGGGGTGAGGACAGCGCTATTATCGGGTTACCCGAGAGCCTCTCGGTCCTCAAGCAACTGCACGTTGAGTCGACTCTCCGACACATCAAGCCTCCCCTGGCGCTTCCTGGCTGGGTGCACCCTCCCCTGAGACCTGACGGCTCACGGATCTTTGCAAAACGCACCATCTCCCTCAGGCCTGAGCGTCCACCAGGAACGCCAGCCCACTCCTTCCTTTCCGCTGATTCTGACTCACCGGGGAAGATTCCCAAGAGCCAGCCTTTCCTCAAGGGTGCTCCCCGCAAGGTCTTCAAAAGTCCAGAGTGTGAAAGCACAGCGCCCGCACTCGCGCCCACACGCCCGCCTGTCTTGCTTGGGCTTGTTCCCATCACTCAAGCAAAACGATTCCTTGAGATAAGCTCCCGGGACGGCACAGGGTGAAGAGAAAACCTCAGCCGAGGTTCAAAGAGCCAATGAGAAAAACCCGTCCGCGGACTTTTCTGAGAAGAAGAGTCCAACACGGAGAGTATGGGAACGCGGCTCCTCTCATTTTGACGAGGGAAAGCTCGCCGTGTTCTGGATGCAGCGGGGCGGCAAAGATTCCACCCTGGATGCCCTCCGCAGAATACCCCGTGGCTGTCACATGCTCAGAGCTAAGCCTTCCGGAGTTCCCTGGTGGCCTAATGGTTAAGGACTTGGCATTGCCATTGCTGTGGCTCGGGTTGGATTGCTGGCCCTTTGCCCAGGGAACTTCTTCATGCTGTGGGTGAAGACAGGGAAAGAGAGAGAGAGAAGGAAAGAAGGAAGGAAGGAAGGAAGGAGAGAGAAAGAAATTGAGAAAGAAGGAAGGAAATTGAGAAAGAAGGAGAGAGAGAAAGAAAGAAAGAAAGAAAGAAAGAGGAAAAAAGAGGGAGGGAGGTAGGAAAGAATTAAGGAAGGAAGAAAACCTTCTGATTTGAATTTCCCCAGGTTTTTCCCTAACAGGGAAATAAGGAATTTGTCAGCGTATCCTAGTGTCTGACTCCCCAGCAACCTGTATTTCCCACTGTCGATTAACAAGCTGCTCACACGAATCGTGAGTTAATAAGCCCGATGGGCGGCTTTGACTCTCGTGTGATCCGACCGTGGCCTGAGTGAATATGAGTTTCAGGAGCAACAGAGACAGTGCTTTCAGTAACAATGACTTAAAGACGCTGCCCTTGGGGGACCAGCTGGCCTCGCAAACACTCGCTATCCTTGTGTAGCCTTCACCATGACCGCGTTCAGGAAATTCTATCCCTTGACCTGATATGGTTCGTGTCATCATCTGCTGTTTTCTTCAACATTCATTCTTTCATCATTAACCTGCGGATTTTTTTTTTCTTTTTTTTTTTTCCGAATGGGCCTCACCTTTCTAAAAACGAAAGCGCCTCCTTCAGCATGATGGAGCCAGCCCGTTCCGCCTTCATCGGCTGTTCAGTGATGCTATGTTCGCGCATGAGGAGGCAGTCCCAGTAGAGAGCGGACCTATGGCTGGAAAACCAGAAGTAGCCCAGGAGCCAAATAAAAAGGACCACGGAGAGGATGAGGGACCAGGGGACGGAAATCCAGCCGCTCAGTTTGCCCAAAGCCAAGGTGAGCGCTGCCACGGCCAGCAGCTGCACGCAGAGCCAGATTTTGCTCTCAATGGCCAGCTCCGTCTGACGGGAAGGATCCGGCCAGCAAGGGGCTGTCAGAGTGAACGGCATGCCGTAGAAATAATCAAATCCGTAGTTGTAGGGATGGTGGCAATGGTCACTTCGGGAGTGGCAGTTCAAGCCGTGGTGCCACTTGCCTGAAATTAGATACACACAAGCAAAGCCTGATACTCCGGCACTTCACAAAGAGCATATGAGACCCTTTTCCCCTTGAAACAGTCCGTCAAAGCACAAAAATGCAGAAGCAAGGCATTCCCTGGTGTCCTAGTGGTTAAGGATTTGCTGTTGTCATGGCTGTGGCAGTGGGAACTTTGGCACGCCACCAGCATGGCCAAAAGAAAAAGAAAAGCAGTGATTAATGGAGCAGATATTTTCCCTGGGCTTAAAAAGCGAAGTTCAGGAGTCCCCATGGTAGCTCAGCGGAAACGAACCCAAATAGTATCCATGAGGGTGTGGTCTGGCTCAGTGGGTCAAGGATCTGGCATTGCCATGAGCTGTGGTGCAGGTCACAGATGCGGCTCGGATCTGGCGTTGCTATGG
Source organism: Catagonus wagneri (assembly GCA_004024745.2). Classification (NCBI taxonomy): domain Eukaryota; kingdom Metazoa; phylum Chordata; class Mammalia; order Artiodactyla; family Tayassuidae; genus Catagonus; species Catagonus wagneri. Next base: position 5,757,788 of record PVHT021183672.1, read on the forward strand.
CTGTGGCGTCGTCCAGCAGCTGCAGGTCCGATTAGACCCCTGGCCTGGGAACTTCCATGTGCCACAGCTTTGGCCCTTAAAACAAAAAAAAGGAAACCCCAAGTTCAGCAGAGGGTCGTGTTTTTTTCTTTCTCTAGCTTGTAGAAGTTTGCGTTGAGACGTGGTTGCGAGTGACCAGAGAGGAGGCAAAACAAATGGAGAGAAAGAGCGTTGCGGGTTTACAGCAAGGATGCCAACGGGGCAATTTCTCATTTACAGTGAGGACAAAGTCACAGCCACAAAAGAGGCACATGAGAGAGACAACAGGCCGCGGATGACGGAGAGGCGGGGAGGTCCGTAGCTAGACGTTAGAGGCGGAGGGGGATGTCATAGAAGATGGATGGCCGGGTGGGTACGGGGACGGCTAGATCAGCAGCTCCACTACGGCCACGAGGCAGAGACACGTTAGCTGGTGCACAGTGGAGAGAGAACAGATGCGTGACAGACGGACAGATGAGTGGCTGATGGTAGGTATATGGTTGGATGGATGGATGATGGATGGATGGATGGATGGATGATGGATGGATGGATGATGGATTGATAGATGCATGATGGATGGATGGATGATGGATAGATGATGGATGGATGGATGGATGGATGATAGATGGTTGGATGGATAGATGGATGGATGGATGGATGGATGGATGGACAGATGGATGGATGGATGGATGGATGGATGGACGGACAGATGGACAGACAGATGGACAGATAGATGAATGGATGGACAGATGGATGGATGGATGGATGCATGGATGGATGGATAGACGGACAGACGGACAGATGGACAGATGAATGGATAGATAGATGAACAGACGGATGGATGGATGGATGGATGGATGATAGACAGACAGATGATAGAGGCAAATGGCAGAGGATTTGGAAACGGCTCTCTTACTGGATGGAAGTCCTAGGGTCTCTACCAGCGTTCTCTGCCGCAGGAAGGGATTTATGCGGTAAAACCTGCCACATCCTGACCCATAACCAGGAGCTCCCGCGAGTCCTGTCAGCGTGTGGACTCCAGGACACCGTGCTACTGTGTGTCTTCTAAAACGGAGAAACAGTCATGGCCGCATGCAGGGTGCACGTCCCCTGTCTCCGAGGGCCCGCGGTGGGGGCGGGGGGTGGGGGTTGCGAGGTCACTCGGTGCTGGGGTAGGTTTTCGGCCCTGCGTCTTCCCTGAGATGGCCTTCTCCTGTCCGAGTCCCGTTGGGTACAAAAAGAGGTCTGAGAAACAGACCACAGACGCTGAGGACAGACGTGGGGTTGCCAGAGGGGAGGGGGAGGGAGGGGGAGGGACGGGGAGTTTGGGGTCAGTAGATGCAAGCTGTGACCATGAGAATGGATGAGCCATGAGGTCCTGCTGTGCAGCCCAGGGGACTCTGTCCCGTCTCTTGGGAGAGACCAGGATGGAAGATAACACAAGAAAGGGAATGCGTATATGTATATGTACATACATATACACACACACGCACACGCACGCACATATATACATCACTGGGGAACTTGGCAGTGTAGCAGAAATTAACACAACATTGCAAATCAACTCTTAAGTTTTAAAAACTGCAAAAAAAAAAAAAATCAAAACACTGACTTTCTGGCACTTGACCAAAAAAAAGAAAAAGGAAATCAAAGGGGTTCAAGCCAAGAGAAGGCCAGCCCCGTGGCCCAGGGTTAACGAAGCCGCCAGGCGGGTGGAGGGGCCCGCGGCGCGAGAACGTGCCGGGCTCGGGCCGCAACCTGACCTTCCTGGGCAACGCTCTCCTCAGAACCTCTCCTCTGTCCTGCAGCCCCGAGAAGAACCGGCGTCCTTGTCCCTGAAACCGCCGAGGCGGGCTTCCCGCCTGGCATTGTCCCACGCGTGTTAACGCCTCTGGCTTCCGCCAGCCTGCGGTGCCACCAACCAGGCGCTGCTATCATCACCCCAGAGGGCACCCTGGTTTCTCCTCTGACCCGACCCGTAGGTACCGGGATGGAGCCAAGAGGACTGAAGAGAGCGGGCGGACAGGGACCTGGCAGACAGGAACATTCTGACACAGCGTCAGCGGTGGTCCCTGTGCTCCCTGTGCTGGGTGTGGCAGGTAGACGGGAGTGTGCATTTTTCTAAAGACGCTTCTTTGAAGTCCTTTTTTTCTTTTTTTCCATTTAGGTGACAGATCTAGGGCATGGACCTGTCACAGAAACATTTATTTGGAGATCTTTCTTTTTTTTTTCCCTGTTTGCATAATGGACGAAGGGCGTAAGCATTTTTCTGGCGTCAAAAGGTGAAACTCCATCAAAAAGTCAACGATGCATAAAGCTCGTTGTGTGACTTCGCATGGACTCCATGGCCTGTCTGTTCTTTTGTTTGTTTTTCAGGGCTGCACCCGCGGCATATGGAGGTTCCCAGGCTAGGGGTTGAACAGGACCTGCAGCTGCCGGCCTACGTCACAGCCACGGTAACTGGGGATCTGGGCCATGTCTGCAACCTACACCACAGCCGGATCCTTAACCCTCCAAGCAGGGCTAGGGACCAGGGATCAAACCCGCGTCCACGTGAATCCTAGGTGGGTTCGCAACACATAGCTACAACGGGAACTCCCACACTCACCACATTACACATGGCTGCTGAGGTGCAGACCTTCAGAGCCCGCAGAGAACAATGCAGCAAGGCCGTCCCAGGACGCAGGGGTCTCTGCAAACATGAGATGCCTGGGGTGGCACAGAAAACACGTAGCGTGGACATCTGCAAAGCTGGGGGCGGGGGCGGGTGGGAAAGGGGTCTGGAGCCGGGCCTAAGCCACGTCTGCAATGAACACCGGCCCTTTCGAGAGCAACTCCTGGGAAGGGGGGCGTTACATGGGTGTCTGATGACCAGCATGCCACAGTGAGACTGCATGGTTCTGGGAAGAGCAGGCACCAGGCATCAGATGGTGCCTGACCGCGGGAGGTACATGCAGCTTCATCTCCGAACACAGAGACAGGCAAAGACCGAAACGGCAGACGGCCCAGGTCCGGGAAGGGGGGGAGGGACTTCTCTGCCGCAGCCACAACGAGAGAACTTTTTTTTTTTGTCTTTTTGCCTTATCTAGGGCCGCACCCACGGCATATGGAGGTTCCCAGGCCAGGGGTCTAACAGGAGCTGTAGCTGCCGGCCTTCGCCACAGCCACAGCAACGCGGGATCCGAGCCGCATCTGCGACCTACACCACAGCTCACGGCAACACCGGATCCTTAACCCACTGAGCGAGGCCAGGGATCGAACCCACAACCTCATGGTTCCTAATCGGACTTGTTAACCAGTGAGCCACAATGGGAACTCCGAGAGGACTAATTTTTAAAGAAAGATCTCAGTGAAGCAGCAAGTCCAGGCTGGAGCAGTTCTCCGGGTCCACGCAGCAACGGCGTCTTACCTATGATGGCTGTGCGGTAGCCCTGCTGCTTGAGTAAGGCAGCCAAGGTGGTTTCGTTCAGAGGGAGCCCGGCCGGGACTCCAAGAGACAAAATGACGCGGGAGATTCTGTCAGAAACCATTCCTAAAAAGGGAGGTTGGGGGGGTAGGAAATACATAGCTATGATGAGTCGGCAGAGCCATGGAAGAGCTGCAGAACTTTCTGGAAGCTAGACAGACACATGACAGCTGACTCCACGAAGCAGGATACTGGAAATCTCACTGGATGGAAAAGCTTCCAGGGGGCCACTCAGAACAGAAGGGACATCTTCAATTATTAACCGAGGAAGAGACTGAAAACTGCCTTGGCGAATCAGACGCTCTCTCGCTCTTAAATCACCCATCAGTCACCATGCCCATCAGCCACCACCGTCCTGCTCCCCTTGAAAAACACGGGTGGACCTGGTTTGACTGCACGCCACAGACTCTGGTGCTTTCAACCAATTGAAGGTTTGGGGCAACCCTGCCGGCAAGCAGCTCCGGCATGGTTGGTTTCCCAACAGCGTTTGCTCCCCTTGCGATTCAGCGTCCCCCTTGGAGAACGCTCGGAGTATTCCACCTTTTTACCAGGACCACCGCTAGTCCCTGGGCTGGGAGCCCTGGGACTGGGACTTGCTGGAGGCTCAGAGGAAGGTGAGAATTTCTTAGTAAGAAATTATGTCTGGGTTCCTATTTAGGGCCGCACCTGCCACCTATGAAGTTCCCAGGTTAGGCGTCCAATCGGAGCTGCAGCTGCAGGTCTACACCACAGCCCCAGCAACACCGGATCCGAGCAGCGTCTGTGGCTTACACCAGTGCTTGTGGCATCGCGGGATCCTGAACCCACCGAGTGAGGCCAGGAATCGAACACGCATCCTCCCAGACTGGGCACTGGGTTCTCAACCCGCAGCGCCACAATGGAAACCCCATCAAGTCTTTTTTCACGAAGGCCTGTGCATCGTTTCTTTAGACATAATACCCTTGCACCCTGAATAGACTATTGTGTAGGGCCCACGTCGCTTTTACAGGCATGGGGAAACAAAAACACTCATGTGAATGACCTTGCTGTGAGGTTCACTTGGCAGAAGTGGTTTGGATCCCATCCGTCTGGGATCTGTTGTGTGACCGTGTAACCCAGCCAGCCCCCTTTAAAGGTCCGTGTCCAAACGCCTTGAAAAGAGGTGTCTGCACAAACACTCGAGCAGGCAAGCTCACAGTGGGGTCATTTGCCATGGCCAAGCGGCAGGGGGAATAAAAACCGCTGTGGCTGTGGGCTGATTGAGTGGATAAAGAAAACCACAGACCCACCCACACGGTGGCTACGTGGTTGTCACAGAAGCATGACACTTCTGACTCGCTCTTCCTCTCGCTAGCCCGGATCCAGGCAGGCGCCCTGGATTCATGGTTTCCCTCCACGGGAGATTCCCGATTATTGCCCCGGGAGAAAGCCAAGCCCACACCCTGTCACCAGACACGCCGAATGAAAGAGTCATCTTGACACGAGCAAACCTGACCGAACCACACGTGTCCACCTGCACTTGGGGACGTTCCAACACGGTCCAGTCACACGTCAGTTTCCCCCCATCCTGAGGGGACCACAGGCTTCCTGGGTGGCGCACCTGACCGGATGGGGTATCTTCCTGTCAGCAGCGCAGACCGGCTTGGTGTGCACATGGAAGCGGCCGAGATGTGCTGCGTCAGCTGCACACCTTCCCTGGCTAAGCGGTCCACGTGAGGGGTCCTGGGAGGATGGAGACAGGGAAGTCAGAGGACGGGTGACGGAGAGGAGAGAGAGAAACGGAGAGAGAATGAGCAGAGAAATCTGAAAGTAACCAACGTCTCTGTTTACTACAACTCCCTGAACACGGAAGGGGAAAAAACAGTAACCTGCCTGCAGTGCTCATTTTCCTTTTCTTTTATTCTGCCCTGCCCCCCTCTCCATTAGGGTGAAAATACTTACTTTCAGGCAGCTGTTTGTTTTGGGATGATGGGTACCAATTTCGTCCGCACTGTGGTATCTCCTGACCACTGCATGACTTTTTCAAAAAGTATATAAGGAGTTCCATGTGGCTGAGTGGGTTAAGAAACCAGCTGGTATCCATGAGGATGAAGGTTCAATCCCTGGCCTCACTCAGTGAGTTAAGGATCCGGCGTTGCTGTGAGCTGTGACATGAGGCTTGGATCCAGTGTTGCTGTGGCTGTGGTGTAGGCCGGCAGCTGTAGCTCCAATTTGACCCCTAACCTGGGAACCACCATATGCCACCGGTACAGCCATAAAAAGAAAAAAAAAATGTGTGCCTGTGTATACACGTATATATAAAGTATATGTAATTTATATATGTATATATAAAGTGTACATGTATATTTATGTATAAGCATATATAAATTTTAAATTATTTATGTTATATATTAAATACATATTAATTGTATTTAATATAATTTTATATAATTGATTACAGTTAATAATTAAATTAATTACATTATATGTTACACATTTAATTATAAATAAATTTATATATTTAATTATATAATTAATGATATTAGATATACAATATTTAAGTTTTTCTGGTTAATTAAGGCTAATGACTTTCAGACCTTAGAGAGGAGACTTAAGACCCAAGGAGAAATTCAGCCCACGCCCTCCACTGACAAATTATCTCTGCTCTATGCAAAGGTGGAAAAATACTGCCTTGGGATGAACTAAGAGATATCTGGGGGCTGGGGGGATCAAAGGGAGAAATCAGTGGAGCAGGCCGCCCGTCTGTATGTGGGAACGTGAAATATAACAAGTCCTAGAATTCACGGGGGAGACTGAATGGCCACTGGTGCATAAAGAATTGCCAGCTTTGGAGGTCCCAGCGTGGCACAACAGAAAAGAATCTGACTACAGTCCCTGAGGACACAGGTTCGATCCCTGGCCTCGCCCAGTGGGTTAAGGATCCAGCGTTGCCGTGAGCTGTGGTGTAGGTCGCAGACGCGGCTTGGATCCCGCGTTGCTGTGGCTGTGGTGTAGACCAGCGGCTACAGCTCCAATTCGACCCCTAGCCTGGGAACTTCGGTATGCCTTGGGTGTGGCCCTAAGAAGCAAAAAAAAAAAAAAAAAGGAAAAGAACTGCCAGCTTTGCCAAACCGCTTATCTGATTCTGCATTTAAACGTGAAATTCATCCACTCACTGCCTTTGAAGCATGATTCAACTGGCAGATACGTTTGCGTGTGTATGAAAAACTGCCAGCTTTTCTAAAGCATTTATCTAATTCTTCATTTACATGTGAACCAACCACTGTCTTCTAAGTAGGATTAAATCTGCAAATGTGTGTGTCTATTTGTATGTGTGTGTATCTGTGTTTGTGTTTCTGTATCTGTGTGTGTGTATCTGTGTGTGTATCTGTGTGTGTGTACCTGTGTGTGTGTGTGTGCGTGTATGTGTATCTGTATGTGTGTATCTGTGTGTGTGTATGCGTGTGTGTATCTGTGTGTGTGTGTGGGTTGCATTTGTGGAGCACACACATCTACATTTAGCTTTCACATTACAGTCTCCCTTCTCAAAAAGCTGGTGTTTTCAGCAAAATATTTGCCTTCCACCACCCTCCCCATCTGCAAATATCTTCTGTTTTACTTTCTTAGGCACCTCTTTTTGAGTCTTAGCTGCTTTTATTAAAAGCAGTCATCGGAAATTCCTTGGTGGTGCATTGGTTTAAGGATCCGGCGACGCCACAGCTGTGGCACGGGTGGAAACTGCGGCGTGGGTTCCATCCCTTGCCTGGGAACTTCCACGTGCAGCGGATGCAGCCAAAAAAAAAAAAAAAAAAAAAGCAGTAACTAATTTTGGCATCTACTTTTTCAGGACAGCTCGGTTTTTTGCTTTGTTTTGTTTTGTTTTTTTAATCCAAACCAGGGATTTGTAGCTTTGGCATACCAGGAAAGAATTTTTCAAAAGTCTACAATTTCTATGTCTAATAATGAGGCTCTCTTAACCTTTCCAGCACAGGCGTGGCTCCTGCAAGTGGTTTCTGCGATCCATTAGAACGCTCTCTGAGTTTCTGTTCCATTGTTTTTCTTTCAGAATGCCCATTGTGAAAACCCGACACCTCGTGCAGCGGTCTGTTGGCTTCCCCAATTAGGAAGCATTAAAAGATTAGTTCCGAAACTGTGTGCAATCTATGACAGAAATCATTCCTCTTTGTCTATACCAAAAAGGGCTTGCTACGTGCCAAGTTCAAGTGCTTTGCACATATGAAAAAATACCCTTTTCCTGAGCACTCAACCCCAAAGAAAAATAAGACACGCACACACACACACACACACACACACACACACACAAAAACAAAACAAAAAAAAAAAAACAAAAAAAACCCAAAAGAAGTTCCCATTGTGGTGCAGCAAAAAAGGAATCTGACTGGTAACCATGAGGTTGCAGGTTCGATCCCTGGCCTCGCTCAGTGGGTTAAGGATCCGGCGTTGCCGTGAGCTGTGCTGTAGGTCACAGACGCGGCTCCGTTCTGGTCTGGCTGTAGCTCGGGCACAGGCTGGTGGCTGCAGCTCCCATTCGACCCCTAGCCTGGGAACCACCGTATGCCATAGGTGCAGCTCAAAAAAATAAATAAATAAATAAAAAATAAAAAAAGGAAAGAAAGAAAAACAAGACACACGGAGGCCAGGTCACTCCCCCACGTGGTCACAGCTCCTAAGCACAGAACCTAGATTTCACGCCCAACATCCTGCTGTGAATATTTCCTTTTTTAACAACAACAACAGATCGATTTTGTTTTGCCCGTAGAGGCCGGCGGAAAACGACGTCAACTTCCAATCCTCAACGAGGGATTCCAAACTCAGGATTCAGGGAGTTCCCGCTGTGGCTCGGGGGTTTAAGAGCCCGACCTGGTGTCCATGAGGATGAGGGCTGGACTCCTGACCTCGCTAAGTGGATTAAGGATCCGGCGTTGCTGCCAAGCTGCGGGCATGGGTCACGGATGTGGTTCGGGCATGGCTGTGGCCGTGGTGCCGACGGGCAGCTGCAGCTCCGATGCGACTCCTAGCCTGGGAACTTGCCTAGGTCACCGGTGCCGGCCCTAAAAAGAAAAAGATCAAAACAAAGCAGAACAGGATGCTGTACGAAACCATACCTCAGGGTATCGTTGCCATAGCAACCCAGGTCTCCAATACCAAGGTCATCGGCTATGATCAGGACGATATTCGGCTTCTCAGCATTCACTCCTTGTGACCGGCACGTGTCTAAATGTAAACACACCCAAGCCAGACACAACAAGAGGGCCCTGAAAAGCAAACACATGTTACGGGTGGTGGTGGTGGTGGTGGGGTGACATTTAACCCTCGAGAGCGCACAGGGCTCCCTGGAGACGCCCCCGCCCCCCAGGCACCCACGGAAAAGGCTCGCGAATTTCTCTCGCCAAGTCCCGGCCGTCGCTGTTGAAGGGTACCTATCGTGCTCAGAGAGAGGCTTTCCTGGCTTCTAAACTCACATACACTGTTTGCCCTTCTGGGAAGGGAAGCCTGAAAAAGCTTACCCCGGAGACGACTCGAAAACTCAATGGGGCTAAGTCCCTCCCTGGAAAAGGGACCGCGTTTTCCTTAGAACTTTGTCCTTAGAATTTCCTCTGACGAGCCAAGTCTGAGCATCCCCCTGTCGCACCAGCACTGAGACCCCCGTGCATGGAGGAGCTTTGCTGAAGGGACTTTTGCTCGGAGAAAGGAGAAACGAGCAAGGAAAATAAGGGCAAAGAGGAGTTCCCACCGCGGCGCGGCGGCTTAGGACTCTGACTGTGGCGGCTCGGGTCACTGCGGAGGCACAGGTCTGCTTCCGGGACCTGTGCGCTGGGTTAAAGGATCTGGCGTGGCTGCAGCTGCAACTCTGCGACTCGGATTCAGTCGCTGGCCCTGGCCCGGGAACTTTCATCTGTGGCAGGTGCAGCCATAAAATTTAAAGAAGGAAGGTGGGAGGTGGGGGAGGAAGGAAAGAAGAGGGAAGGGGGAGGGAGAAGGAAAGAAAGAGACAGAGAGAGAGAGAGAGAGAGAGAGAGAGAGAGAGAGAGAGGAAAAGAAACAGAAAGACAGGTGACAGAAATGAAGTAAGGATGGAAGGAAGGGAGGGAGAAAGATGGAAAGAAAGAGGCAGAGAGAGAAGGAAAGAAAGGAAGAAGGGGAAGAAAGAAGGAGAGAGAGAGAGAGGGAGGGAGGGAGGGAGAGGATGCTGCAGAAGAAAGGAGCGGTGGAGAAATGTGCACGGGACCTGAAGTTGGCAAAGGGGCCCGCCTGGAATCTAGAGCTGAGCCCGTGGACTTCCATTGCTTCGCTCCCTCCGAACCGAAGTGTCAGGTTCACGGCAAGATATTTAACTCGACTCCACACCCAGGTCACGGCTGCATGACCCCTGAACTCTCAGTCCCAGCTCCAGCTCGTGTCTGTGTCTATTTCGAAGCCCCTGTCGCACAGTTTCGCTCGACGACAGGGAGGGAAGAAGCCCGCACCCCGCCTGCCGCGGCTCCTTTGTCTGACCCCGAAACAACAGGACCCGCGGGACAGGCTGACTCTTTCTGCTGAACGCAAACGTTTCCCCCGGGACTTTTCCAAATCACCGGAATGACAGAAATGCTTCCTGCCTGCCCTGCGCTGGTGGTGTTGCTTTTCCCAACTCCTGTTTTCACAATATTGTTACGAAAAGATAAGTGTGTTGCAAATGGGCTGTGTATACTGGGCTCCACAACCTCCATCTGTCCTATCTTCTTCTGTTTTATAATTGAAGTAGAATTGATTGACAATGCTGTGTGAGTTTCAGATGCCCAGCAAAGGGATCCTCTTATAGGGATAGATACATATTCTTTTTTCTGTGCTCTGGCATGGCAGTTTATCATAGCACCGTGGGCGCTGTGCAGTAAATCCATGCTGTTTTCTATTCTTTGTTAGAGCCTTGCTGGAACCAGGCTCCCCACCCAGGCATCCCACCGCCGAACACAGAAAGAAAACATGACCTCGAGGGCCTCTGTCTGGAACACACAAGTCACCAGGGACCCCTGACTGTCCACGGCACGCAACGTGCTCGGTACCTAAAGTCTGACACCCTTACCTGAGGTTCAGCATGTCCATGCAAGCGGCTTCCTGTTCTTTGGCCAAAGATCGAAGGTCCTGGATTTTTAAAAAACGTGCTCTGTTCATGCTTATTAAGTTAGTGTGCAGGACTTCTGCTGTGGCTCGGCAGAAACGAATCCCGCCAGTCTCCATGGGGACGCAGGTTCGATCCCTGGCCTCGCTCAGTGGGTTGAGGGTCCAGCGGTGCCGTGAGCTGTGGTGTACGTCGCTGACATGGCTCGGATCTGGCGCTGCTGTGGCTGTGGTGTAGGCCAGCGGCTACAGCTCCGATTCAGCCCCTAGCCTGGGAACCTCCATACGCTGCGGGGGAGGCCCTAAAAAGACAAAAAAAAAATTTTTTTTCTAATTAGAAAAGAAAAAAAAGTTAGCGTCCACTGTGGCTTTCTCACCAGGATTGGGATCGATGGCTCGGCTAATATTTTGAAACTGGATTTCCAAACCTCATGGCATGCGCCAGGCACAGGGGACAAGCTTGATCTCTGGGCCTCTTTGTTCAGAACACCTGCTGTGCCAAATCCTAGGGTTACCTGGTTCACTTTGGCTCCTGAGTTGATTTTCGGGCTCCCAACACCTACCTTAAAATATGCCAAGGTGGCATATTAAGAGCCTCAGGAACTGCTAAACCTAAGGGTTTAAGCTCAGAAAGTCTATGTGGCATATATGCGTTTGGATCTTCTGAAATGAGATGCTTGCCTAAACGGATCTAGCCTTTTTTTTTTTTTTTTTTTTTTGGATTTTGTATGAAGCCCAGTCCCAACCAGGATATGGCACAATTTTAGGGCAGCTCGTCGTTGCATAAAGTTGGGGGAAGGGGGTCCTATGAGGACCAAGGCGTAGGACAGAAAATTCATTGCAACCAAAGAAAAGAAAGCCAGGTCTTCCTCCTACTGGCTGTTACTGGAATTTGTGCTTTTTTTTTTTTTTGCATTTTAGGGTCGCACCCACGGCATATGGAGGTTCCCAGGCCAGGGGTCGAATGGGAGCTGCAGCTGCCGGCTGACACCACGGCTACAATCCACACGGGATCCGAGGCTCGTCTGCGACCTACACCACAGCTCACGGCAATGCCGGATCCTTAACCCACCGGGCGAGGCCAGGGATCGCATCCGTAAACCCCATGGTTTCTAGTCGGATTCGTTCCCACCGCGCCACCACGGGAACTCCTGGAATTTGTGCTTTAAAAGGATACGAAGAGGAGTTCTCTTCGTGGCTCAGTGGATAAAGAATCCGACTAGGAACCATGAGGTTGCGGGTTCGATCCCTGGCCTTGCTCAGTGGGTTAAGGATCCAGCGTTGCCGTGAGCTGTGGTGTAGGTTGCAGACTCAGCTCAGATCCCGCGTTGCTGTGGCTGTGGTGAAGGCCGGCGGCTACAGCTCCTGTTAGACCCCTAGACTGGGAACCTCCATATGCCGCGGGTGCGGCTCTAGATAAGGCAAAAAGACAAAAAAAAAGGGATACGAACAACACACTCAGCACAACTCCTCAAGAGCAAGTGACAGACCCCCACCCCCACCCCCCAAATACTTACAGGGTCAGAAAGAGACAAAGGAAGAAACGGAGGAACTCAGTCGAAAGCTGATTTGAAGTCAGGTTCTCAGTCTGGGAGCTGACCCGTTGTCTAAAAATTAGCCACAGGAGCTTTCAAAGTCTCAAGGTCATCAACCCCGCCTATGCGTGTGGGGCGGGGGTGGGGAGGGAGAGAAGGAAGCTAGGGACGTCGGCCTTTCCGAGCCCACCTGCCAGGAGCGCTGGCAGCCTGAACGCTGGGATTTCCGCTGCTCACCTGCTGGGATTCCAGCTGAGCTCTGGGCCTTCGGGTTCTTCTCGCAGACTCGGCGCTTCGCCCTACGCGAGCCACTGCTTCTGCAGCAGCAGGAGGACGTACAGTGGCTCCTCGCTCTGCTCATGCAGGTGCTCGACGCTGGAAGCCTGTGCCAACGTGGTCACCTGCATCCTTGATTTGTATCTTCTTCAGCAGGTGGGCGGGGGCGGGGGCGGGGGCGGGGGGGGGAGGAAAAGCTGAGCCTAACAGCTGACGCCTTCCTTGTAAGAACGGAGTGTCCTGCCGTGACGCTCACCAACGCGGTGATTCATGCCGGTGAAATGAAGCCCGGCTTTCCCCGAGCGTGAGGAGCCTGCTTTGCATCTGCTCGTGGGATGCTGGTCTCCAGCATGGCCTTAGGGCGATCTGGGTGCCTCCACAGGGACAGAAACCTAGGGCATCCGCCCCTTTTTGAGTCGCATCCTACGAGACAGGTCATAGGCAGGGACTGGGGTGGCGAATGGGGGGGTCTCCTGTTTGTCGACGCCCTGCCCCAAGCAGTTGCCATCAGGAAGCCGGAGAAGGAAAGCCACACAACCCCCAACCCGGCATTAGAGATACGAGGGGGGCATAGAGGAACACTGCAGGGCCCTCTACGACACTGAGAATGGGTAAGCCATGGGGTCCTGCCGTGCAGCACGGGGAACTCCATCCAGTCCCTTCAGAAAGACGGTGATGGAAGGTAGTATGAGAAAGGGACTGTGTGTGTGTGTATGACTGGGTCACTTTGTTGTAGGGAAGAAACGTGGTAAATACGCTACAGTTTGATTAAAAAAAGAAAAAGAGGAGTTCCCGTCGTGGCGCAGCGGTTAACGGATCCGACTAGAAACCATGAGGTTGCGGGTTCGATCCCTGGCCTTGCTCAGTGGGTTAAGGATCCGGCGTTGCCGTGAGCTGTGGTGTGGGTTGCAGACGCAGCTCGGGTCCCGCATTGCTGTGGCTGTGGCCTAGGTCGGCGTCTACAGTTCCTGTTAGACCCCTGGCCTGGGAACCTCCACATGCCACGGGTGCGACTCTAGATAAGGCAAAAAGACAAAAAAAAAAAGAAAAGAAAAGAAAAGGAGGCAGGATCATAGAGGAAATAAGCTTACCCATAAGCCAGTAACTGTACACGGAGGTTCATTTTACTATTCCACTGCTTTGAAATGTTTGAACATTACCGTAATAGAGTTTTTTTGAAAAAGCAAATCTCAAAAAAGGAAGAAACACGTATTTAAAATATGGCCACTGAAATGAATTGTATATACTCATCTTTTACTGACGCCCGGCTCCATTCCTATCGGAGACATGTTTTCATTCAGTGCTTCTTTCTCCTCCAGCGGCTAAGGTTCTGACAGTACATCCGTGGCTTCTGTTTCTTTCTTTCTTTCTTCTTCTTTTTTTTTGGATAAGTTTTCCCTTTGGGGATTTCCTGGGACGCTTCCTTCTGTCCCAGAAACTTTTCTTCCTCCTGTGCGTTTGCTTATCGCCAGGGACGTGCTGCATCCCGTTGTTAAGTCATTTGTTTCGACAGGACTTGGGGAATCGCATCTTGCTCTTCTCGGGCATTGCATCCAGAACCCCGCCAGCTGCAGGGTGCATTTGAGGGCAGATGCGGGCAGAGTGCCCGGGGTGGTCCAGTTTCAAAGTCGGATTCATGTCCTCCAAAACTCAGGGAGTCGACTGAAGGCCAGAATGGCGAAGGACAGCGGTTATGCGCTTCTTTCTTCAGGGGAGAAAAGATCGGCAGATAAGACCAAGAGGCCATAAAAAAGGAACAAGTGCTTAACCTCAAAAAGGTACAAACAACTTATGCGGCTCAACAGCAAAAAAGCCAACAACCCCGTCGAAAAATGCGCAAAGGACCTAAATAGTTCTCCAAAGAAGAGATGCAGATGGCCAGCAAACACATGAAAAAATGCGCCACTTCACTGATAATTAGAGAAATGCAAACCAAAACTACCATGAGGTACCACCTCACCCCAGTCAGAATGGCCATCATGAACAAGTCCACAAACAACAAATGCTGGAGGGGGTGTGGAGAAAAGGGAACCCCTCCTGTGCTGTTGGTGGGAATGTAAGCTGCTACAACCACTGTGGAAAACAGTATGGAGGTACCTTAGAAAACTATACATAGAACTACCATATGACCCAGCAATCCCCCTCTTGGGCATATATCCGGACAAAAATTTCCTGGAGAAAGACACTTGCACACGCATGTTCACTGCAGCACTATTCACAGTAGCCAAGACATGGAAACAACTTAAATGTCCATCAACAGATGATTGGATTAGGGAGATGTGGTATATATACACAATGGAATACTACTCAGCCATAAAAAAGAATAAAATAATGTCATTTGTAGCAACATGGATGGAATTAGAGACCCTCATACTGAGTGAAGTAAGTCAGACGGAGAAAGACAGGTACCATGTGATATCACTAATAACTGGAATCTAATAGACTGCACAAATGAACCTTTATGCAGAAAAGAAAGTCAAGGACTTGGAGAACAGACCTGTGGTTGCCAAGAGGGTTGGGGAGGGAGTGGGATGGTAGGGGAGTCTGGGGTTAAGAGTTGTAGACTATTGCCTCTGGGATGGAAAAGCAAGGAGATCATACTGTATAGCACTGGGAACTACGTCTAACCACTTGTGATGAATCCATATATGTATGTGTAACCCTGTCACCATGCTGTGCAGCTGGGTATAATGGAAAAAAATAAATAAAATTAATAAAATCCAAAAAAAAAGGGAGCAAGCCTTTGGCCCAAACTGAAGCAATGCTTCCTTTTCTGCTCTTTTTTTCCGCACTGCCATGGAGTTGATTTAGGATATTGTATTCATTTCTGGTGTACAGCAGAGTCATTCAACTGCTTATGCAAACGTGTCCTTTGCAATCCTTTTCCCACCACAGGTTGGGACTGGAAACTGGATGTAGTTCCCTGTGCCACACAGTAAATCCCCTTTGCTACAAGGTAGCGTTTATCTGGGACTCTCAAAGTCCTAATTAATTCCTCCCTCCTCTTTCCCCTTTGGTGACCGTGCGCTGGTCTTCTACGTCTGCCAGTCAGTGTCTACGTTGTCACTAAGCTCGTGGGTAGCAGTTTGAGACTTCATATGTAAGTGACACCATACGCTATTGGCCTTCCTGGGGGCCGATGTGTCCTGAGTTGTATAATCAGAAACAAAACTTTTGTAGATGATGATTAGAAATGCCATGTCTACAGCTCTGGCGATCGTGAGGACCTGTGATTTTTTTCTTTTTACCTCAACAGTTCAGCTTTGGCGCTAGGCCACCATCCCAAAGGAGAGGGTTGAGGGATCAATATACACCTGCGGTGTGGCTTTCTGTTTGTTTCTTTTTTTTCCATTTTTTCAGGGCCACACCCGTGTCCTATGGAAGTTCCCAAGCTAGGGGTGGAATTGGAGCTGCAGCTGCGGGTCTACACCACAGGCAAGAGTTCAAGAGCCTGGTGGATGCAACCGCGGTTTTGCGGTTGTGTGTGTGTGCCAGCATACATCTCGGAGGGGCGGTCCCGGCCACACTCCACAAGCAACGCAGATGCTCCCAGGCGAGCCCGACCTCATCTGCGTGCTTCAAGGCTATCAGATGCTGCGGGCTCCGTAAGTCATCCTAAGTGACAGGGCTTGGCCCGCGGTTCCTGGGGACGAAGGGAGCAGATACCTGGAGAGGAACTGCTCAGCTGAGCAACGTCCAAGAACGCATCCTGCCTTTCCACGTGGAACGTAGTTTGCGCCTAACCCCGTCTTGCCTCTCGGACATCAGTAGGTGCTCGAGCCCTCGCAGGTCTCAGAGACGCCTCGGCGGAGATGGCTCTGCAGAGATCCGCATGCTGCGGTGTTCTCCACGGCAAGCGTCCAGACCTGCACTCAGCGTTGCACGCCGGGCCCCCTCCCTCGAAGCGGCACGCTGTTCCTTCAGCCCATTTTTTTTTTACAGAGTGCCCAGGAAGCGGGGGGACTCCAGGGCTGGACCCCGGAGCTGCAGAGCTGAGGCAGAAGCACAGAGAGCCCTAAGACCCGGGCTAGGAGAGACGTGTGGACAGGGAGAAGCGCCGGGAAGGAGGGCCAAGGAAAACGGAAGGCATCAGGGTTGAAACGCGGGCGCGCCTGGGAACTGGGCGGGAGACATTCCGCCAGGGCTGGAACAGGTGGAATCTCAGAAAACGGAAGCTCCTGCAGGCTGGGGTCCGAGGCGGGAGGAAGCCCAGACACAGGGCGGTGTCCTCTCCGGGAGAAAAGCGGGGACGGTGAACTGCAGTCGTCTTACGGAAGCTGGGTTTTCGCCGGCTGCCAAGGAGCGACACGCCCCGGACGGACAGGCCCGGGCTTCTGTTTTGAAACAAATCCACCTGAAGCAAGCACGGCATGAACGCTGAAGGTCACGGGAGCACAGAGCGAGGACGGACCAGGCGGGGCCCCGGGAACACGGGGGCTCTTTCTTGCGGCACCCACACGTTGCGCTCCTGATGGGAACTGGAGAAAGTGCTAGAAAGTACAGAGGGACCACCGTCCAGACGAGAGATGGGGGAACGAGGATCCGTCAGGGGTCCCGCAGGAAACCATTGCAAGCTCTCACGATTCTCTAGAAGGGCCTGGCCGAATCCCGGAGGAGAAACGGACACGGGGGAAGCAAGGAGGCTGTGGGCGGAGGTCCCAGGCTACGGGTCGGATCGGAGCCGCAGCCGCCGGCCTGCGCTCAGCCGCGGCCACGTGGGATCCCAGCCGCGACTGAGACCTACAGCACCGCTGCCGGCAACGCCAGATCCTTAACCGGCCGAGCAAGGCCAGGGATCAAACCCGTATCTTCGTGAATGCTAGGCAGATTCGTTTCCGCTGAGCTACGATGGGAACTCCTACTTCATATGTTGATACATATGATCACACACAGGCGTAGGGCATGTGAATATGATGTTGATATACGATGAGAGCAGACACACTATCTATTAACACTGTATCCATATACTGCATATAAATATATATATATATACACATATTCACCATGTCTGTTAAATATATAATTCCATATTATAAATACCTACTATCCAGCTCTTTTCAGGTCCTGCATTATTATTACTCTAGAAATTCCAGACCGCATCTTACTGGTTTTTTTAGGGCTGCATCCGTGGCATATGGAAGTTCCCAGGCTAGGGGTCGAACTGGAGCTGCAGCTGCCAGCTGACACCACAGCCACAGCAACGCAGGATCCAAGTCGAGTCTGCAACCTACACCACAGCACAGCAACGCAGGATCTGAGCCACGTCTGTGACCTACACCACAGCTCACAGCAACAGCGGTTCCTTAAGCCACTGAGCAAAGCCAGGGATCGAACCTGCATCCTTTTTTTTTTTTAAAGATCACATCTTTTATCTTTTTTTTATTTTATTTGTTTATTGATTTTGCTCTTGAGGGCCACACCCACGGCATATGGGGGTTCCCAGGCTAGGGGTCGAATCAGAGCTACAGCTGCTGGCCTACACCACAGCCACAGCAACGCAGAATCTGAGCCAGGGATCACACCTGCAACCTCAGGGTTCCCAGTTGGATTCGTTTCTGCTGTGTCATAACGGGAACTCCAAGAGCACATCTTTTCGACATTCTTATTTACATATTGTTGAGATCTGCTTTGAATTATATATAATATTTATATATATACAAAATATAAGGATAAATTTTCCGTATACTTCTTTTTCTCATCAGTGAGGTTAGCACCCAGGCCACTGAGCCAGGAGACAGGGACAAGATAAAACACATCCTTAACACGGAAATATCTGCAGATTCAACAGACAAGAGGTGTCCCGGGGCCAAAGAGGAAAACACGTCACGGCTGACAAACAGACTCTTCAAGATCTACCCACGCTCTTATTGAAATAATTGTTGGCGCTTTTAGAGGTGTCAACGAGAGGGCCACGTTCACTTTTTCTATTTTTCTTAACGCGCGGTTGATGTACAGCCTTGTGCCAATCTCTGCCGTGCAGCAGAGTGACCCCGTCATACATATGTATATGCATTCTTTTTCTCACATTATGTTACTCCAGGGCATTCATCTGTTACTGAAAAGGTACCAGAAAAACGCTGTATTCCTTTGCCACTGAAACCAATGACCGCAGACTTACGGGCTCTGAACACAGGGTTTCTGTTCTCGTGTGTCTCGGGGCGAGCATTCTAAAACGAACATCACTGGCCCGAAACCCACAGGTGGGCAGGGCTGCCCGAGGGGAGAAGGGCCCCTTTGAAAAGTTAAAAAAGTCAAAAAAGCTGTGATTCCTAGTCAGCTGGTGCAGACTGTGACACTGAGAATGGACAAGCAGTGAGGTCCTGCTGTCCAGCACAGGGAACTCCGTCCAGTCTTCTGGGATAAACCCTAATGAGAAGGAGTAGTTTAAAAAAAGAATATGTCTACGCCTACAACTGAGCCACTTTGCTGTGCAACAGAAACGCACACAACCTTGTAAATCAGCTAGAATTCAGAACAAACCAGCACCCGTAGCAGTGTCACTGCAACTACAGATGCTCATCCTGAGTGAAATAAGCCAGACAGAAAGATGCCACAGGAGATCTCTTCTATGTGGAATCCAAAATAGGGCACAAATGAACCTGTCTGTAAAACAGAAACTGACTCACAGACATAGAGAACAGACTTGGGGTCTCCAAGGGGGAGGGGGGGAGGGGGAGGGACGGGGAGGGGGAGGGGGAGGGACCGGGAGTTTGGGGTCGGTAGATGCAAACTAGGACACTGAGGATGGATAAGTAGTGAGGTCCTGCTGTCCGGCACAGGGAACTCTACCCCGTCTCCTGGGAGAGAACACGATGGAAAATAATATAAGAAAGGCAATGTGTATGTATATTTAACTGGGTCACTGCTGTACAGCAGAAGTGGACACAACACTGTACATCCACTATAGTTTGATAGAAAACAATAACATTAAAAAAAAAAAAAACTGAAGTCATGCACGATCTGTTTATCGCAGACCAAGCGCTCTGGTTCGACAGGGCAAAACCAGCTCCGGGTCCCCTTGCCCACAGCTGGGGAGCTGCTGTCCGGTGGAAGATGAAGCTTTGCAAAAGAGACTGAATCCGTGGCCGCCTGGCCGCCGCGGAGAACAGGAGAGGGCGGCCCTGCCGGCGGAAGACGTGTTCCGACAGGACCAGAGGCAGCGGGACCGCACGGGGCAGGAACCCGAGGCGCAGACTCGGCCCGCAGACGTGCCCACGGGCTGGCGATTGTCCCAGGGCCGCTCTTTCCTTTGGGCGACATGTGAGTCGAAGCCGGGAGGGGGCTGGGGAAAGCAGCTGGATGGGGCAGGGGCCCGGGACGGGGCGGACCGCGGGGCAGGGGCTGGGGGCTGCCAGCCTCACCGGCGCGCCGGAGCCACGCCCCCCGCACCTGAGGACCACGCGACCCCAGAGTGCATCACAGGGGAAAGAATTAAAAACGTATCTATATAATCTTATATGTATTCTTAGTCTTACATATTCTTTCTTCAGATGCATATATACAGATATGACATATATTATATCATATATAACTGTGTGTATATAATTATATCTATTTGCAGTTAGATATATAGACAATATGTAATGTATATGTATATATTATATAACTATGCATATATAACTATATCTATCTATACTTACATATATAGATAATATATATGTACATATTATATGACTATGTTTACATCTATATATAAATGAATATATACAAATATCTGTATCTATCTATATAAATATAGATATAGATATATTTTATAGATAGATATATTTTATAGATAGATAGATTTTATATATAGATATATATATATATAAATACACATAAGGGACTCTCCTAAATATAGATAGACAGATAGATAGACAGACAGACAGATGTCACCAAAGAAGAAAGGCAGGGAGGGCTAAAACAGGAGTACAGGAGTAACATATACACAATATATTATATGCGTATTTACGTGTGTCATATAAATAGAGTTACCGAAGGGAAAGTTGGGGGAAGATAAACAGGAAGTTGGGGGGTGAACCGATAAGAGCGGCTATGTATAGAAGAGATAAACGGCATGAGCCTGCTGTCTGGCACATGCAACTCTCTGTTCTGCAATCGCCGCCACGGGAAAAGAATCCGAGAAGGAACGGACAGGTGTGTAGGTCTCACCGAGTGAGTCTGCTGCACACCCGAAACGAACACAGCGTTGTAAACCCACTGGGCTTCCATGTTAAAGAAGACGGAGGAAGCGAGGAAGGAGGAGAAAGAGAAGGACGAGAAGAGGGGGAAGAAATTGAAGGAGAAACCTGAGGACCCCCCCTGCGCGGGGGAAGCGCGCTCTCGTCCGGGGGAGGCAAAGAAAGCAAATTTCTTTCATGGTTTGGGAAAGCCTTTGGACCGCCAAGCCATCAGCATCCCAGGGCTCATTTTGTGACCTATCATCTTCCCTTCCCCTGGGGACGTGAGCTCTGGACACGAGCCCAGGTGTGGGAAAGCCACCTGGGTGCAACGTTATTGAGGGGGGTGAATGTTTTTAATAACGTGCCGGGGCGCGGGATAAATTGGGAGGCTGGCGTTCACAGATACACGCTCCTGTGTATAATGCAGATAAATAAATGGGACCTATTTAGAGCCCAGGGAAGTCTACTCGGTACCCTGTGATAACCGGCGTGGGGAAAGAAGCTGCAAAGGAATGCGTACATCTATCCACGTATAACTGATTCACGTTGCTGTGCACCTGAAACCGACAGGCCATGTAAGTCAGTTCTACTCTCATAAATTTTTGTTAATGGCAAAGGACTGGCTATAACGTAGACGCCTGTCAGCACAGCGCTGCTCCTGTCAGTCCTGTGTTTTCGTCCACCTGGATTCCTCGCATATAGGCACTCAGTATATACAGTTACATATAGGCAGGTAAGGCTAGATGGGATAAACGGTGTGTGGCATATTAAATAGCATATATACGGTAATTCTACACGGATACCACCTGAAGCTCCAAGTACTAACGACAGCAAACATGAAATACACAGCTCTGACAGGATCTATGTTACACGAACGACTGCACAAAAAAAGAACAACTCCACAGTGGGACTTTTTAAAGAAAAATACGTTTTCTCGAATGGCAAAAATCAGTAGCATAAAAATAGGACTTCCTCTTATACCGACCCATTTTTTTTTTTTGGCAGGGGTGGGGGGACATGCCCTCAGCATGCAGATTTTCCCGGGTCAGGGATGGAACCCGCATCACAGCATTGACCTGAGCCACAGCCATGAGAATGCTGGGATCCTTAACCCACCAAGCCACCAGGGAACTTCCTAACCCATGTTTTAAAAAAACATTTTTTTTTGTAACCTTCCAATTCATCTGGCACAAACTGAGCATAAGGGAAGAGAAAGGCAAAAAAATAATTCTTTCAGATAAATGACGGTAAGAGGCATGTTGTCAGGACAAATCTTTAAAGGCATTCTAACACCGGAGTGACATAATCAATCTGCGACATGAAGAAGAAAAAGGAAGCAAGGCTAGTAAAAGAAAGAGGAGGGGGAGGGGGAGGAGAAAAAGGAGAAGAAGACGAGGAAGAAGAAATAAAAAAAAGAGAGAAGGGAGAAAAAGGAGAAGAAGGAAATGGTATGGAAGGTATCTATGTTACTTCATGGTGTCATTACAGAATTTCATCTAGGACCCTGGGTAGAAAAAAAAAAAATGTCCATTTATGCTAACGTGCCGAGGCGTATTTCCGGACGAGTGTACTGAGATTATACCGATCATATGATAAAGTCACTTAAAAATTATACATGACTTCGAAAGTTCGGTAAGCCCACGGAACGTTTGCTGTTTCCAGACACTCTCCGTAGAAACCCGAGAACAGAGGTGCAGGTGGGCTAACTGGATGCAATCCAGCCTTTCTTAGGTCACAGGAGTCTGGTAACTGAAGCACTAGAGAGATGTTGAAATCGGTGTATTTCCTAAGAGGCAAAGGCCAGCATGCGCAGGCACCCAACGTCCGGAGTGTCACCACAGGCACCAGGACAAAAAGCCTGAGCCTCCAGTGCTTGCCTTGCAGCACAATTGCCCCACGAGCAGCTGGCTCACCAGGGGCGCTGTAGAAAAGCCTCCTGCCATGAGAGATAAAATTGGCATTGCACCACGCCAGCCTCCGAACAACCGAACGCATTGTTTCTTGGCTGCAGAGGCCTTTGGGCCACTGAGGCAAGCGGGATTAGACGATGGGGCTGGATTAGTGTAGGTGACACGAACGTCACATGCCCTGTCAGAGAGATCAACACGCCCTTGAAAATAGGGCACGGCTGGCCCTGTATAATAAAACACCTTTAGGAGCTCCCGTTGTGGCTCAGCAGGTGATGAGCCCCATGTAGCGTCCGTGAGGTTGCAGGTTCGATCCCTGGTCTCGCTCAGTGGGTTAAGGATCCTGCATTGCCACGAGCTGCAGAGTAGGTTGCAGATGAGGCTGCGATCCGGCGTTGCCGTGGCTGTGGCGTAGGCTGGCAGCTGCAGCTCCAGTTCGACCCCTAGCCAGGGAACTTCCATATGCTGCGGGTGCAGGTGCAGCCTTAAAAAAAAAAAAAATGTGGTCCAGATATGAAGCTGGATGAGTGACTGTAAACAGTTTTCTATTAAGGCCTCAGGAAGATCAAATCATGGAACGCAGGATTGATTGAATCAGACCTGTGACGCTTTAGGGAGATGACGAATGGGCCACGCAAATCATTTTGCTGGAACAATAGGGCCTTGGAGGAGCGGGACGGCTGATCCCGTAGCTGGACAGGAGGGTAGCCTTTTGACCAACATTCATCGTGATTGTGCAGGAAGGAAGCAAACTGAGAAAGCTACTCAGTCAAAAGCACATGATCCGTTTTATGAAACCAGCTCCCAAGGAAGATGGAAGGGCCGAGGCTTCAACAGCTAATCAAGCAGCTTTTAACTTTGCCTGGTAGGATTTCAGAATGGTTAGGAACTGAAAGTTTTTTTCTTTCCTTTACTGCTTTTTTTTTTTTGTCTTTCTCTGTTTGACTTGCTTCACTTAGTATGAGAATCTCTAGTTGCATTCATGTTGCCGCAAATAGGCATTATTTGTTCCTTTTTTATGGCTGAGTAGTATTCCATTGTGTATATGTACCACATCGTGTTTGTGTGTGTGTGTGTTTGGGTTTTTTTTTCCTTTTTAAGCATTTTTAATTTTTACTTGGTTTGGTTTTTTTTTTTTTCACCACGTCTTCTTTATC
>PVHT021183672.1:5795494-5808592 GCA_004024745.2 Catagonus wagneri
TAACGATCCGGCGTTGCCGTGAGCTGTGGTGTAGGTTGCAGACGCGGCTCGGATCCTGCGTTGCTGTGGCTGCGGCGCAGGCCAGTGGCCACAGCTCCGATTAGACCCCTAGCCTGGGAACCTCCACATGCCGCGGGTGCGGCCATAAACCCGCGGCCATAAAATGACAAAAGGCAAAAAAAATAAATAAATAAATAAAAAAAGTCTACAAACAATAAGTGCTGGAGAGGGTGTGGAGAAAAAGGATCCCTATTACACTGTTGGTGGGAACGCAAATTGGTGCAACCACTGTGGAAAACAGTATGGAGATTCCTCAGAAAACTCAAAATAGAATTACCATTTGATCCAGCAATCCCACTCCTGGGCATCTATCCAGAGGAAACCATGACTCGAAAAGACACATGTACTCCAGTGTTCATGGCAGCACTCTATGCAATAGCCAGGTCATGGAAACAACCTAAATGCCCATAGACAGAGGAGTGGATAGGGAAGATGTGGTACATACACACAATGGAATGTTACTCAGCCATTAAAAGGAATGAATTACCAACATTTATAGCAACATGGATAGACCTAGAAATTATCATGCGAAGTGAAACCAGTCAGACAATTAGACAGCAACACCCAACGCTACCACTTTCATGTGGAAACTAAAAAGACACAATGAACCTCTTTGCAGAACAATGACTCACAGACTGGAAAACCTTTGTTTTTCAAATAAGACAGTCTGGGGGGTGGGGGGATACACTGTGGGTTTGGGACACAAAATATGTCAAATTGACTTGTGATGATCTATGTACACCTACAATTGAAATAAAATCCATTAAGTTAAAAAAAAAGAAACAGACCATGAAAAAAAATAAAAATAAATAAAACTTTACTTTTAAAAAGAAAAAAACAGGCGTTCCCGTCATGGCACAGAGGAAACGAATCCGACTAGGAACCATGAGGTTGCAGGTTCAATCCCTGGCCTCGCTCAGCAGACAAAGGTGACTAGGGCGCCCTCTGCTGTTCTCATTGAAAACTGCTCCCCGCAAGCCCTCCTTAAAGGCAGAGCTGGTGTGGCGCCAACACCTACAGGCGGGGCGGTCTCTTTGCCCCACCATGTGCTTTCGGGGGCAGCGTAAATTTCCCACCGAGGGTTGTCAGACAGCAAGAGGACAAAGCTGGGTTTGCAGTGTAAGCCTCCCAGACAAGCAGCCCAGGCACAGGGACAGCCAGCCGTGCCTGAAAGTATTTAGGGGGAGGAAAAACAAAACCCCTTTTTAAAAAACCCAGAAACCATCTTCGCACAATAGTGTAAATCAACTATACTTTAATAAAAAAAATAAGTTAGGCGTTCCCATCGTGGCGCAGAGGAAATGAATCCGACTAGGAACCATGAGGTTGCGGGTTCGATCCCTGGCCTCGCTCAGTGGGTTAACGATCCGGCGTTGCCGTGAGCTGTGGTGTAGGTTGCAGACGCGGCTCGGATCCCGCGTTGCTGTGGCTGTGGCGTAGGCCAGCAGGTACAGCTCCGATTAGACCCCTAGCCTGGGAACCTCCACGTGCAGCGCGTATGGCCCTAAAATGACAAAAGACCAAAAAAAAAAAAAAGTAAAATAATTGGTATGCCATGAATTAAGGAGAAATTGGGCCTTTTCTTCCCAAATGCTTTAAAATATATATATATATTTAAATATACGGAAGTAAGCATGAAAACTAAGGATGGAAAAGAACTTACATGCGATGCTGATCGGCTCTCTTGGGATAAAACATGATGGGGGATGCAGGTGGTTGCAGAAGGCTCAGTCGGGGACCACGCAGGGAGGGAGAAACCTAGGGGACCTCGGGGCACCTCTGGAAGCTGACAACCGCTCCAGAAAGCCATCCGAAGGAAGCAGGCTCGCTTAGCTGTAGAACCACCAATGAGAACGCGAGCTGTGCCTCCGGTCCTTGGGTGAAGGGTGAAAGGAAGCCTGCCTTCCAGTTCCCGAGGACCAAGGTCAGGCATTTAAGGGGAGGGTGACTTTCCAAAGTGGGAGACCTGGGAACCTGAGATGACTCAGCCTATTTCAGCCTCCGAGACCCCCCCACCCTTCTGCTGATGCGAATAAGCGCCAGGACAGGTTGACCTCAGGGGGTCACATAGTCTCTTACTGGATACAAAGAGGAGCTGCTGATGTCAGCCTGACTTCTACTCAAAGAACAAGGAAGAGGCGGGATTTCCCCTCCCCGCTCCCCTTGGAGGATCAAACTGTAGCCCACCGGGTCCTGGGCAGAGACTCCGTGCCTGCCCGCTTGCAGCTCTCACAAGCATCCTATTTCTGTGTGTGTGTATGTGTTTGTCATTTTAGGGTCACACACGCAGCATATGGAGTTTCCCAGACTAGGAGTCTAACCAGACCTGCAGTCGCCAGCCTACGCCACAGCCACAGCAATGTGGGATCTGAGCCGCGTCTGCAACCTACACCACAGCTCACGGCAACGCCAGACCCTTAACCCACTGAGCGAGGCCAGGGATCGAACCCGCAACCTCATGGTTCCTGTTGTGGCTCAAAAGGAGTTTCCAAAGGTACGTGAGGAGACACGTACACAGAGAGGCCAAGCAGGAAAGGTTTACTGAGCAGCCACACGGAGGCTCACAGAGCAAGCCGGTAAGTGAGCCCCGAGGCACGAGGGTAAGCAGCTTTCATGCAGTTCACAAACAGCTCAGCCACGGATGGGCGTCCATGGCAACGCATCCTGGTGCACTTTTACAACAACAAGCACTTATTCTGCAGCTTGCACAATGGGTATACGCGGGCACACCAAGAACGTGTTGTCTCGAAAACATTTTGTCCCTTCAGCTCCTAGTTGGATTCATTAACCACTGAGCCACGACGGGAACTCCACAAGCATCCTATCTTAATTAATCCATTTCTTGCCTGTCCCTTTGTCTCTCGCTGCATTCCTTCTGCGCGCGGAGACACAAAGAACCTGAGCCCCCGTGAGTCCAGACACCAGGGGGAGGGACTCTAATTTTCAAAAACTGCGGGTTCAAGTCCCCATCTGGCTTCTGGCTGGCTTCGAGCCATAATGTATCAGTTTGCATATGAGAAAAAGAAGATATCTGTTTGTAAGACTGGGGTCCCTTGGCAGTACAGCAGAAATTGGCACAACGTGATAAATCAAGTGTAATTTTAAAAAATACAAAAAAAAAAAAAAAGAAAGAGAAAGAAATATACCTTCCGCTACGAGATGGGAAAATGTGTTCTCTAACCGCGAGCAAAGACGCAAACCTGGCTCAAAAGCCAAAGGGGGCTGGTCTTTGAGGCTGGTTTGCCCCGCAGAGGAAGTCAAGTGTGACTTGCATCCAGCGGTAGGCACAGCCCGGCCACAGCTGTTTTCTCTCGTCCTTGCCTTTTGGAGGCAGACGCCAGAGGAGGGGGAAACCTTCAGGACTGTGCTACAGGGGTTTTCAGGGCAACTGCTTGGCTGCTCTGGGGCACGGCCAGCCGGGGCCCCGCCTGGGTGGCCGGGGGTGGCTTCCTGCCGTCTGCTGCTGGATGAAAGGCTGGCTGTTTCCTGCCAAAGCTGCAGGGGATACCTCGGAGAGCGCTACATTTTTGTGACCAAGAACAAACAGTCTTCGGTGGAAAAGCTGCAAAGGGACGACCAAGAACAAACAGTCTTCGGTGGAAAAGCTGCAAAGGGACGGCTGGGCGGCACAGGAGACAACCGAACTTGGTTTCCGGGCCATTCTTGCTGCCTAGCGCCTGCGGGCAACCGTGTCTCCCTGCGCCGCTGGCGACGTCGCCCCCGCCCGGACGGCCACCCTTGGCAGCCACCTTACGCCTGGTAGGTTCCTTCCCAAAGGGACGGCGCGAGATGCTCAGGACAGATTCCCCCCCCACCCCCGCCGCCCCAGGCGACTTCTAGAAGGAATGCAGAATGAAATGAATGGGAGAGAGGGCGGGAAACGCAGCCCCCCTCCCCACCCCAAGGCTCAGAGAACCGGGAGCTTGGGGACTGGGCGCCCAAGAGATGATGAGATTAAAAACTGGGTTTGGGAACAGAGCCGGAGGGGCAGGGAGACACGTGGGCGAGCTGCCTGCCAGCTGGAGGACGGCCCTGAACCCTGGGGCTGCAGTTTCTTCTCCCCTGGAAGAGCTCAGAGGGAAGATTATGGGCTTCCTTTCTCTTTTTTCTGGATTTTTTTTTTTTGAGATATAATTACCCATGTAACACCGTGAGAGTCTGGGGTGTACAAAGAACCAGCGTGATACATTTAACTGTTGCAATACAATTTCAACAATCCTGTTAGCTGGCTCTCACATCCTGTGTGTTTGTTTGTTGGGGGGGGGTGCCTTTCCTTTCCTTTTTTTCTTTCTTTTCTTAAGGGACCCATGCACATGGAAGTTCTCAGGCTAGGAGTCGAATCAGAGCTGCAGCCGAGGGCTACACCACAGCCACAGCAACGCCGAATTCGAGCCGCGTCTGGAACCTACACCGCAGCTCACGGCAATGCCGGATCCTTAACCCACTGAGCGAGGCCGGAGATGGAACCTGCATCCTCATGGATACCAGGCAGGTTCATAAGCCGCTGAGCCACAACAGGAACTCCCAGGATGGGGGGTGGGCAGGCGGAAGTTCGCCGGGTCAGAGATCAAACCTTTGCCACAGCAGTGACCCAAGACACAGCAATAGCAACACCAGGCCCTTAACCTGCTGAGCCACCAGGGAACTCTGCCATTGCTTTTCCATGTGGAAGAACAATTAGCAGCTAGTCTCTTAGCAATGCTGACTGACTTTGCCCTTAACAGCAGCAGTTGAGTACAATCACCCGGGGGTGAGTTAGCATTCCAGAATGTTTTCATCTGCGTGTTGCAACTTTTCATCCTTAAACACCTTCCATCCCCCCTCCCCACCTCCCACGAACCACAGTCCACCCTCTGCTCTTTCTCTGTATCTTTCTTACGAAAACAATTTTCTCTGCTAGCAGGGAGCCGAGAGGAAAAAAAGCATGCCGTCCTCTTATGCATAAATCGCTGCATTTAGTGGAACAAAAAACCATACTCCTTCAAGTAGCCAAATACAGACAGCCGGTGTTCAGATCAGACTAAACCCTGTAGGACTTAACACGGTCAGTGAGGTTTGCATATAATCGCAACTCTAACCCGTCAGGTGGAACAAAGAGAACCAGTCACGGCCCAGAAGCGTCAGAAACTGCCCATAATATGCTTTTTCCCCCGAGGAAAAAAAAAGGAAAGACTAGAGCAGCTATAAAGAAACAAACCATATCTCCTTTATACCGTGTTACCTACTCATAAATAAAGCACGTACGTTGTGTATTATATTTTATGTCTATGTGTGCATATGTAATATGAACATGTGGGATATTTAAAAGTATATTATTTCATACATAAATATATGGAACTCAACGTGTGCCCGTACACCTTCTGAGAAGCCAAAAATCACACAGGGGAACAAACGAGGGCGTACACGCCCGTGGAATGGAAAGAATGCAACTCTGACCTCCCTTCTCCGCCCATTTAGTGATAAAGCCACCGTCAAAGCCACCTGCTTGTTACAGCAGTTCAGGGAGCTCCCGCTGTGGCTCAGGGGTTAAGAAGGCAACACAGTCTCCATGAGAGTGCAGGTTCGATCCCTGGCTTCGCTCAGTGGGTTAAGGTTGCTGCATTGCCGTGAGCTGTGGTGTAGTGGCAGCTGTGATTCAGCCCCTAAGCAACTTCCATATGCTGCAACTGTAGCCATAAAAAGGAAGGAAAAAAAAGGGGAGGGGGAGTTCCCATTGTGGCTCAGCAGTAACAGACCCAACTAGTATCTCTAAGGATGTGGGTTGGATCCCTGGTCTCACTCAGTGGGTTAAGGATCCAGCACTGCCATGAGCTGCAGTGTTGAGCCTCAGTGTAGGTTGCAGACGTGGTTCGGATCTGGTGTTCCTGTGGCTGTGGCTGTGGTGTAGCCTGGCAGCTGTAGCTACAATTTGACTTCTAGCCTGGCAATTTCCATGTGCCAGCTGCGGTGCCTAAAAAAAAATATATGCATGCGTGTGTGTGGGGTGTGTGTGTGTGTCTTTTTGCCTTTTATGTAGAGCCGCACCCGCGGCATATGGAGGTTCCCAGGCTAGGGGTCTAACAGGAGCTGTAGTCGCCGGCCTTCGCCACAGCCGAAGCAACGCGGGATCCGAGCCGCATCTGCCACCTACACCACAGCTCACGGCAACGCCGGATCCTTAACCCGCTGAGCGAGGCCAGGGATCGAACCCGCAACCTCATGGTTCTTAGTCAGATTCGTTAACCACTGAGCCACGACGGGAAGTCCTCATCACAGGATGTTGAGTATAGCTGTCTGTGCAGTGACACCTTGTCTATCCATCCTGCTTATCAGAGTTTGCATCGGCTGACCACGAGCTCCCAGCCCATCCACCCCAACGCCCTCTCCTGCTTTGTGACTTTGGAGCGGTTGTTTTAAGGTGCTCTCGACAAGCACCAGAGAGGTGCTAACGTCCGCTTCTCGCTGCAGCCTGAACCTTTACGGAGCGGGTTCATTTTCTGCTGCCTCTGTTCCCATGAACCTCTTTATTTCTTACAGGAAAGAAAAGAAGCGAGAGGACATGTTACATCTGGGAAATTCCTGGTAAGATGGGCTCACGCGCCACTGTTACAGCAGCCGTGTCTGCTCCTGAGGCTTTCTCTTCGTGCACTGATGATAAAGTGACCTATTTGAGTGAGCGACTGATGGTGCCTGGTGGAGATCCACCCTGAGCTTCATGATCAATACACACCTTCCACGAGCCTGCCCTACCTGGGAGGTCCCCCAGGCTCCTTCTGAAGGAATTCCGTTTCCTTCTCATCGAGCTGTGTATCAAGCCCTGCCACGGGCCGGGTGTCTGCTTTTACTGGAAGCCCAGGATGCAAATAAGTGGCAACAGACTCCCATTTCCATCCTCCTTCCCTGCCTCCATGTCCTCCTCCGTTGTAGGGCCACAGGTGCAGCACGTGGAGGTTCCCAGGCAAGGGGTTAAATCGGAGCTGCAGCCGCCGGCCTTCGCCACAGCCACAGCCATGCCAGATCCGAGCCGCATCTGCAACCTACACCACAGCTCATGGCAACATCAGATCCTTCACCCACTGAGCGAGGCCAGGGATCGAACCCCCATCCTCACGGATCCTAGTCGGGTTCGTTTCCGCTGAGCCACAACAGGAACTCCATCCATCCTTATTACTTGGCCTTGGGGATTGCAGCAGCCTTGCCTTGCTGTTTGCAGGCCCGCCTAACGTGGCACCCGTAAAACTATGAGGTCTTTTTCATTTCAAAAAGAAGAAGAAGAAAAAAAAATCAAATACCTAACAGATGTATTCAAACTCTTTTGACCTGGGATGATCCTGTCAACGTCCCCTAAAATGCGGACCCCCCCACCCCAGCTTCCCACTTCACTCAGCAGTGGGAGGAAGGCTTGTCTGGGACACTGTCTTTCAGGAGCTGGCTGGCCCTGACCGTCGGCGTGCTTCTGGGCTGGAAGCCCTCGGCTTCTGGCGATCTACCTGCCTCCCGTCCCAACATCCTTCTTCTGATGGCGGACGATCTGGGCATTGGAGACGTCGGCTGCTATGGCAACCACACCATAAGGCAAGGGGCAGAGTACGGCCGCTCTGAGGCCTCGGTCCAAAGGGCGCTGATAAAAGCAGCAGGTCCTCGCGCCTTGCAATTCGCACCGTACGAGGTTCTCCACACCCTTCACCCTCTCTTGGAACACCCTTAACCCGGCTCACAGTCATCCCGTGTGCGAACCACCACGCCACGATTTAAGACGAAGTCCGCCAGCACGGTCTGCGGCAGGCGACGTTATTTAAAATTTTTTTTTATTTTAAAATTAAATAAGGGGCGAGGGCGACAACGCCAGATCCTCAACGCGATACACCACAAGCAATCTCCTAGACAATGTTTCTTAGTTTATTTTTTATTTATTTTAATTAAAAAAAATTTTTTTGACAGCCACGCCTGCGGCATAGGGGAGTTCCCAGGCTAGGGGTCGGATCGGAGCCACAGCTGTAACCTGTGCCACAGCCTTGGCAATGCAAGATCTGAGCCACGTCTGCGACCTATACCACAGCTCACGGCCACGCTGGATCCTTAACCCACTGAGCGAGGCCAGGGATGGAATCCTGGGGTTCCGTCCCTGTGGGTTCGATCCCTAGCCTCACCACAGCCGTGAGCTGTGGTGTAGGTTGCAGACGCGGCTCGGATCCCGCGTTGCTGTGGCTGCGGCGAAGGCCGGCGGCTACAGCTCCTGTTAGACCCCTAGCCTGGGAACCTCCATATGCCGCAGGTGCGGCCCTAAAAAGGAAGAAAAAAAAGAGAATGAATCCCATATGAGAAATCATCTTGGACTCTCTGAGTTCTGGATCTTTTATCTTGTCCATCTCAGCACCAGGAGCATTTTATGCAAACTTAGTGCACACTCGTGGCACTGATGGCTCTGTGACGGCTTGCACGACTGGCCACCGCCTTCTGGTCAGGGTTAAGAATATGCGATGTCGGCGTTCCTGGGGGTGGGGGGCACTGGGTTGAGGATGGGGCGTTGTCTGCAGTGCCTCCGGTACCTGCTGTGGCGCGGCTCCCGTCCCTGGCCCAGGAAGTTTTTTATGCCATAGGCACAGCCCACCAAAAAAACCCAAAAACAAACACGTGGATGTGTTCATTGCTGATGGCTGATTTTTATTAAGTAAATGCTTATGGGGGGAAAACCCGGGGGGTGCCGGCCGGGGGACCCACATTCACGTCTCCTCCTGCAGGACACCGAACATCGACCGCCTCGCCGCAGACGGCGTGAGGCTCACCCAGCACCTCGCAGCCGCTTCGCTGTGCACCCCGAGCAGGGCCGCTTTCCTCACGGGCAGATACCCGATCCGATCAGGTGCGTCCTTTCTGGCGTCTGACCGAACCTGGGACGGGCCCCTGCGGTTCCTTCAATAAAGGCTGGACTGCTCAGGATGGTGGGAAGAGGATGCTGTGTGTCCCCCATGCTTTGCTTTTTAAAATTTTTAAATTCTTTTATTATAGTTGATTTACAATCTGGTGCCAACGTCTGCTGAACAGCAAAGTGACCCAGTCAGACATATACATACGGGCTTTTTCTCGTATCATCCCCCGTCATGTTCTTTCCCGGGAGACTGGATAGAGTTCCCTGTGCTGTACAGCTGGACCTCTTGGCTTATCCACTCACAAATCTGTGAGTCTGTTTCTGTTTTGTAGATAGGCTCATTTCTGCCCTGTTTTAGATTTCACCTGTAAGTGATAAAGGTATCTGTCTTTCTATTTCTGACTTACTTCACTTGGTATGGGAATCTCTAGTTGCATCCATGTTGCTGCCCATGGCGTGACTGCATCCTTTTTCATGGCCGAGTAATATTCCACCGTGTGTATGCACCACATCTTCTTAACCCATGCCTCTGTTGATGGACATTTAGGTTGTTTCCATGTCTTGGCTGTTGTGACTAGTGCTGCCAAGGAATAGGGCTGCAGGCATCATTTCCAGTTACGGTGTTCTCAGGATAGATGCCCCAGGAGTGGGTGCTGGATCGTACGGCAGTTCTGCATTTGGCTTTTTAAGGAACCTCCATGCTGTTCTCCACAGTGGTTCCACCAACTGACATTCCCACTGACAGTGGAGGAGGGGAACCCGTACTTCAAAACATCTGACTAGACATCCCCGCATAACGGAGACAGGAATGAATATCTCCGTGGCCCCCAAACGTTTCAGCTCCTAAGAAGCACGTGGGGGATTATTCAGCCGTTCCAAACCCCACCGCAGACCAACTGGAATCAGTTTCCGGGCTGACAACCAGCTCTGAGGCTTTGTGGACGGCCCCCACACGATCCCAGCGTGCAGACAAGTCTGAGAAGCCCTGGATTCTATCAAAAGTGGGCTGAAATCATAAAATCATTCTTTACTTTTTTTTTTCCTAATTTAAAAATTTTACTGGGATACAGTTGACTTACAGAGTCGTGCTGATTTCAGGAGTACAGCAAAGCAAATCCGTTATACACGTTATGTACCCATTCCCATAAAATCATTTTTAATTCTCCTTTTTTATTTATTTTCCCTTTTGGTTTATCACTTTATTTTTTTTATTTTTATTTTTTTGTCATTTCCAGAGCTGCACCCGTGGCATATGGAGGTTCCCAGGCTAGGGGTCTAACAGGAGCTGTAGCCGCCAGCCTACGCCGCAGCCACAGCAACGCGGGATCCGAGCCGCGTCTGCAACCTTCACCATAGTTCACGGCAACGCCAGATCCTTAACCCACTGAGCAAGGCCAGGGATCGAACCCGCAACCTCATGGTTCTTAGTCGGATTCGTTAACCACTGAACCACAACGGGAACTGCTATCACTTTATTTTCTTTTTCTTTCTTTTTTTTTTTTCCTTCAGTCTTTCTAGGACCCCATGGTATATGGATATTCCCAGGCCAGGGGTCCAATCAGAGCTGTGGTCGCCGGCCTGCACCACAGCCACAGCAATGCCAGATCCTGAACCCACTGAGCGAGGCCAGGGATCGAACCCTTGTCCTCATGGATGCTAGTCAGGTTTACCTGTGAGTCACAATTAGAACCCCCTGAATATCCCTGTCAACATAACAGGATGACAACACAACTTTGTCAATTAATGAGTCATTTCTTTTGCTGACAAAAATAAATAAATAAAACCAGGAGGCAACCGGTTTGATTCCAGTAGGCAGTAAATGTTCGGTTTAACTCCGAAGAACGGAGATGCTCCCCAAACAGTCAACGTCTACAAATAAGAGTAATGACAAAAAGCGATGTTTGAGGAGTCGCCCCTGTGGCACGGCCGGGTAAGGGATCCGAGGCTGTCTCTGCCGTGGCTCAGACTGGAACCCTGGCCTGGGAACTTCAGTGGGCTGGGGGTGCGGCCGAAAAACGTTTAAAACTTGATGTTGGATTATGACGTTTCTTGGAAACTGCTTGATGACAGGTATGGTTTCCAGTACCGGCCTTCGTGTCCTGCAGTGGGTGGCGGTCTCTGGAGGGTTGCCGCCCAACGAGACGACGTTTGCAAAGACACTGAGAGATCAAGGCTACGTGACTGGGCTGGTGGGTACGTACGGCTTCTACGTTTTAAGCACACTGCTTTTCTTGGGATTTTTTTTTGTCTTTTTGCCTTATCTAGGGCCGCACCTGCGGCATGTGGAGGTTCCCAGGCTAGGGGTCTAACAGGAGCTGTAGCCGCCGGCCTTCGCCACAGCCACAGCAACGCGGGATCCGAGCCGCGTCTGCGACCTACACCACAGCTCACGGCAACGCCGGATCCTTAACCCGCTGAGCAAGGCCAGGGATCGAACCCGCAACCTGATGGTTCCTAGTCGGATTTGTTAACCACTGAGCCACAAAGGGAACTACTTTTTCAGAGTTTTTAAAGAAAGTTTTCTGGCAGCGGAGCTGAGGTACAGAGTTGGGATCGTTTTGGCCGGACATCCAAGTGAGTTAGCAATCCATCTCCACACAGCCGTTCTCCTTTGGCTTCTTTTCCCACCTGGATGATCACAGAACGTGGGGGAGAGCTCCCTGGGCTGGACAGCGGGTCCCCAGCGCCCGTGACATTTATACGCAGGTTACAGCCAGCTGAAAAAGTACGGAAATGAAAGAGCCGGGACGTAGCCCGTCCCCCGCTCAGCGGGAAGCAGCACTCATCCGGAGATGATGTTGGGACGCTCGTGGCTCGGTGCAAGGCGGATGCTCGAGAAATCTCAGCTTAGCAGCTCCCTGCTGGCCTGGCAGTTCAGGCCACTGCTGTGCCGAGGGCTCGATCCTGCCTGGCAACTTGTGCATGACGCGGGTGAGGCCAAAAAAAAAAAACAAAAAAAATTAAAAAAAGGCATAGACCTGATTCTTCCTTCAAAAAGAAAGAAAAGAAATATTACTTTAATGATGGAGTTACGGTTTCATACAATTTGCTGATGCACTGTGACAAAAATAATTAGATAAAATGTTTCTGATGTTACTTTACCAAGAATTTCCATAATGCTGCTTTTCCCTATTTCCCGCATAGCAATGTGACTCCATGTGGTTCCTGTAACGGCTCAGCGGGTTAAGGACCTGATGTCTCTGTGGGGACGAGGGTCCGATCCCTGGCCTCGCTCAGTGGGTGAAGGATCCAGCTGTGCTGTAGCTCACAGGTGCCATTGGATCCGGAGCTGCGGTGGCTGTGGTGCGGCTCCGATTGGACCCCTAACCAGGGAACCTCCACATGCCGCGGGTGTGGCCGTAAAAAGAAAAGAGAGAAATGTGGCTACGCAGCTCAGAACCCCCCTCGCTGCCTCCCCAAAATACATGCTCATGTTTCTAAACGTCAACACGTCATGTCACACACAGCACGAAGTAAAAAAAAATTAGGGATGACAGTTTCTTGAAAAGGGACCACGTTGTCGTGGTCATTCGCGTGTGATAGTAATAATTTCCGTGAAGAGTATCATTTATCGATCACAAAGAACGAGAGTAACGTCTTTAGCCACTGAAATATCAAACCAATAAATGATGGGTATTGCTCTGGAAATCACATGAGGTTTTCCGGATAACAGACAGCACTGGGTTGAGAAGACGCATGAGTGTCTTTATCAACACCCCAGTAGAGAGAGAACAGAAATCAAGCATCTCTCGTAGCCTGAATCTGAACGCTGGGCTCCATAAAACCGACCGCCCCCCACGACCCCCACTATTATTACAGTGAATTAACCAGAGGAGGGTCAACTCTAAAGGCCGGAAATCCTTGCTCATCCTGGTCACGCTGTACCGTGATTTTCACTCTCCCATAGACCATGGCAAAACCAGGGGTTGTGGACGGAACAGTGGTCACTGAGGATATCAGGTCCTGAGCGCAGAAACCTGCAAGCGTGACCTTCTGTGCAAACAAGAGTCTTTGCAGGTGCGATGAAGTGAAGGGTCTGAGAGGAGGTCCTCCTGGATGAGGGGGCCCTCCATCCAAGGACAGTGTCCTCCTAAGAGACACAGAGGAGAAGCCATGGGAAGGGTCTGAGAGGAGGTCCTCCTGGATGAGGGGGCCCTCCATCCAAGGACAGGGTCCTCCTAAGAGACACA